>BQNB010115680.1:0-21514 GCA_026074375.1 Tanacetum coccineum
TCAATTTACATACGTCTCATATATTTCCTCTTCCTAAGTCTCATTCTATTGCTTTGTTTGATCCTAATTGACGTGCTTCTATGTATGATGAATATAATGCTTTAGTAAAAAACAATACTTGGATACTTGTTCTAAAACCACCTAATGCTAATGTGGTTTGGTCTATGTGGATTTTTAGATATAAGTATCATGTAGATGGATCACTTAGCATGTACAAGGGTCGGTTTGTTGCCAATGGGCCCACTCAATAGGTTAGCATTGATTATGATGACACATTTAGTCTGGTTGTTAAACGGCTACCATTCGGACCATTCTTGGCCTTGCTTTGTCTCATTGATGGCTTGTTCATCAACTTGATGTTAAGAACGCCTTTTTAATGACTATCTTTCAAAGACAGTTTATATGTATCAGCCCTCAGGTTTTGTGGATTCTTGCTTTCTTCATCATGTTTGTCAGTTATAACGTTCTTTATATGGTCTGAAGTAGTCCCTCGTGCTTGGTTTCAACGTTTTGCTAGTTATGCTCCACGCGTTGGTTTCTCTTTAGTAGATGTGATTCTTCCTTGTTTATTTATCGCCATGGTACTCAGGTTGCATACTTATTGATATATGTTGATGATATTGTATTGACCGCTTCTTCTATAGCTTTACTTCAGTGTATTATTTCATCTTTTACATCAGGAGTTTGAGACGACGGGTTTAAAGGCCCGTAATTATTTTTCAGGGATCTTCGTTACTCGTGATTCTACAGGTATGTTCCTCTCTCAGAGGAAAATATGCTTCCCGAACCCCTGTTGATACAAAGTCCAAGCTTGGTCTTGACGGGGATCCTATTTTGGATCCTACATTATACCGGAGCCTCGCAGGTGGTATGCAGTATCTAACATTTACCCGTCCTGATATATCCAATGTCATTCAATAAATTTGTCTTTATATGCATGACCCTCGAGAGCCTCATTTGGCAGCTCTCAAATGCATTCTTTGGTGTGTTCGTGGTATGTTAGACTTTGGCCTACAGTTTTTTGCATTTCTACTGGCTCTCTAATTACATATTTTGATGTTGATTAGGCGGGGTGCCCTTCTACTCGACGGTCTACTTTAGGTTATTGTATATATTTTAGCAATAATTACATTTCTTGGTCTTCTAAGCGTCAACACACCATATCTAGATCTAATGTAGAGGCCGAATATCGAGGTGTTGCCAATGTTGTAGCTGAGACTGCTTGGATTCTAAATCTACTTTAGGAACTACATTTCCCTTTATTTTTTGCCACTCATTTCTATTGTGACAACGTCAATGCCATTTATTAGTTAGCTAACCCTGTGCAGCATCAACGAACGAAGCATATAGAGATTGATATATTCATTTTGTCTGTGACATGGTTACTAAGGGTCAGGTTCATGTTCTTCATGTGCCATCACACTATCAATATGCTGATATCATCACTAAGGGATTGCCTCCGGCTTTTTTGAGGAGTTTCGTATCAGTTTTAGTGTTCATTCTTCTCCCCGCTCCAACTACGGGGGAGTATTATATTAATTATGTATATGGGCTTTATGTATTTTGTATGGGCCTAGCCCACCTTTGTAACTTATATATTGATCATATTAGTATAATGAAAAGCCAAGTAAATTAAAAAACAAATCAACACATGTAGTGTAGGGAAGGAATTATAGAGAGAAAACATGTTAGCTAAAAGGATGACTAATGGATGGAAATGGATGATGATTGGTGATTTCAATGTTACACTTAAGAATGAGGAGCACTTTATTGGTGGGCTCAGAATTTCAAATGACATGCAAGACTTCATTGATTGTGTATATGCAACTAAAATGTAGGATTTATGCAGCAATGGTGTGTTTTATACCTGGATCAAATCTCCCTTAAATCCTCAAAACAGTATTCTTAAGAAGTTGGATAGAGTGATGGTTAATGAAGACTTAATGCTAAAGTATCTTGCTGTCAATGCTTTATTCTTGCCTTACTTAGCATTTGATCATAGCCTAGTGGTGGTTAGTTTCCCATAAAGTGATGAAAAGAAGAATAAGCCTTTTAGATTTGCAAATTACATAGTGGAAAAAGAAAACTTTCTTCCCACTGTGACTAAAGGATGGAATATAGAAGTTCAAGGTCATAAGATGTTCCAACTTGTAAAAAAGATGAAAGCCCTCAAAACCCAGCTGGATTTTCTCAATTAGAAAAATGGAAATTTATATGAGAAAGTTAAAAAGTGCAGAGGGAATCTAAAAGTTGCTCAAGTTAATCTTGATAATAATCCTCACAGTCGTGAACTCAAAGAAAGAGAGGTCATTGCTTTGAAGGAATATAATGAGGCAGTTAAAGATGAAGAGAGTCTTATTTCTCAAAAAGCTAAAGGTGACTGGTTCAATAAAGGAGATGGGAATAATCAGTATTTTCACAAAATATTGTAAAGCAGGAAGCAAGCTAGTAAAATTGTTAGTATGTGTGATGATCAAGGCAAGAGATTAGAAGGAAAATTTATGGAAGACCAGTTTGTTAACCACTTTTAGAAGTTCCTTTATGCTAGCAACATTGTAAATGACCAATGGGATTTTAAAGGAGTGTTTGGCACTAAGCTGAATAATGAGGAAGCAGTTGATATGCTGAGGGATGTCACTGATTCGGAGATCAAAAATGCTATGTTTGACATTGGAGATAACAAAGCTCTAGGTCCAGATGGATATACTTCTACTTTCTACAAAAATGCTTGGAAGATTATGGGAAAAGATGTATGTATGGCTATCAAAGAATTCTTCAACACTCGACACTTCTTGGTGAAATAAATGCACCTCTAATTTCACAGGTTCATAAGGTTAGTACTCTTTATATGGTCTCTAATTAGAGACAATTGCATACTGCAATGTGGTTAACAAATGTATAAGTAAGATCCTAACTAATAGGATCAAAACTGGTCTTCATAAGCTGGTTAACCTCAATCAAAGTGCTTTTATTCAAGAAAGAGTTATTCAGGATAATATCCTTATTACTCAAGAGCTGCTAAAAGGTTATGACAGGAAGAGCGGTCCTAGCAGATGTTGTTTAAAGATAGACATAGTTAAGGCAAGTTCTATATAAAGGTTTAAATCAACTTGACAAGGTTAAAGCAAGGTTTGAAGAAGAATGGTGAGTGCGAGTATATAGTATCATAAATTAGAAAAGTACTTAAACTTGGACTAAGATGTTTTGTGTGCAAGGCAAACAAATATACTGTGGAATTATAATTCCATATGAATTGTACCCTCATTTTTATAAACAAATGTGAGGGAGAATGCTAGTCAATTCATTTTTCTTGTCTCGATGTAAGTCTTTATTGTTCATAAATAAAGGTGGTTTAGTGATATATATCATATGCATGTTATTTTTTCCTTTGTTGATATTCTTGAGATCATGAAGATGTGACTTTTTTATGAGCTCCTTAATCAATTTCACGCTAAATTGTAGGTTTATTGGAGGTTTAATCCAACAAAATGCACATTAAATGTATCTTTTGTAAACTTATTGTAACCTTTTCTGTTTTTCTGAGATATGAATGTTCTAATTTAGTCCTTTGACTATTTGACTTTTGTCAGTTTTATTAGAACAAGTACCGTGTTGACGGTTGTGAATGAATGTGATTTTGGTTATTTGGTGGTTATGTTGCTTGTGTAAATCCTTTTTAGAGGATTTTATGTATGTTGAATATGTTCTGGGAGGTTCGTCCCGTAACTAGCTTGAAATGCCGAAAACGAGTCCTGACACGTCCGTTAATGTTCAAAATGAATTTTGGGAAGTTTTAATTTGGAAATATATCGTGTGAATATTCTAAGTTCTTAGAAAGGTATTTTTGAGGTCATTAAAAATACTAAGGAACTTCGGGTAATATTTTAAAGTCAAGAACGTTGAGCTTTAAGGAAAACCGACACAAAAAGAAGCACCTGGAACCCTTTTGGATTCCATAACCAGTTCGAGCCCCATTAGGGAGCAAGGAGGCACATTTTTAGCTAGTTTGTCTTATGGTAGTACTAGTGTTTGTCTTATATCTTTTCAAATGCACTCATGCATTCCTCGTTTTTCACACACTTTAGTTTTGTTTTCTCTCCTCCTCCTTGGTTGTGTCTGATTCACACACACACACATAAACACCATAAATCTTCTAACTTTGATCAAAAAACATAAAGACATAGAAGTTTTGGGTTGATTCTAGTATACGGGTTATCATTTAAATAACGTTTGGGTTGTTGGATCGTGTCTTAACCCGCTTTCCAAACCCTCTTTATAAGTCTTCTAAATTTTAATTTAACTTGTACTTTTGAATGTCTAATGATGCGTAGAAGCCAGTTGTATGGTGCGTTTGCTGAAAATCAAACACAAAAATTTTACAGAAACTAATAAAGGGTTTATGTTTGGTTTGAATAAGGGATAAAGAGAACAAAGGTTTTGTAGTTTTATTGTCGTGGTTGTGATGGTTGAAAACATATATTTTCTATTTAGCTTATTTTGGTTAGTAGTATATTTGGCTTATATATAAGAACTATTGGACTTATTTTGGGCTTATGATGGTTCGAAAACCACAAGAACAAAGATAATTATTTTTGGTTATTTACCTCTTATGTCGTATTTTTGTGGACTATTTTGATAGCTTATGGTGATAATTGAATGTACTATGTAGTTTGTTAGCTTATTTAAAAGATTATTTTGCATTGTTTGGGGCTTATGAGCTCACAGTCCAATAGGCCCAATAAGTCGTGGCTTATTGTGGGCTTATTGTGGTCCGGATTATTTTGGTAACTATCGTTTGAGCTTATATATTCACTAATGGGCTTTAGTATTAGGCCTAAAACGTATTTTATATCTACGAATAACTTAATGGACCTCTATTGGGCCTTAAGGCCCAATAAGTGGAAGCTAGTAGTTTTAAGGGTTTTGACGGGCTTTTGGAAAGTGAAACATACTTTTGTAATGATGTTGAAAGTCATTTTGAGAAATACGTTTTGGTGAACGTTGCGAGATATGAATTTGGTATTTTGTCGGAAAGTGGTAAATTGAGGAAAAGCGTTTGAAAATTTTAGGTTTAAAACCTTGGAAAATGTTGCATAAACGAACGGGTCATGTCGAAATTTTATAAAAATCCTATACTTAGATTTTAATTCAACAAGACTTACTTTTACGACGAAATAATAATGTATTATTATTTTAAATAAGTCGACTAAAAGACGAAAAATATATATTTTATATTTATATAATATAAGACTTCTCTAAGTTGTTTTATGCAAATAAACATTTAATTTCCTATAAGCTATGCAATAAGTTAAGGTAACTAAGGTTACCGAATGGATTTGCCGAAGTATATTTTGAATATTTATTATGTAAGTTATCTTATATTACTTATCTATTTTTACTTAAATAGTATAAGTATATTATCCTAAAGTATGAATTGAAGTATATTATTTTGATATAAGTCGTCAACTATCACATCAATAATAACGTTAAGGGTAACCGTACAACGCATCTGACCTCTATGCATCAACCTAGAAAACATCTTTTGAAAACATATATCTAAAATGGACATTAATTGAACTAGGTCATGTTCGGACGTCGTTGCATTTGCTTGTTTGATCTTGCTGTCTGTCACCTTGTTGAGGTGAGTTCTTGTAGCCCCACTTTTTAAATCTTTTCCGTTGGGGGAAATGATACTCAAATGTGTTTTGAATAGATTTTCTGAACTGTGCAAAACTTGATTTGTTTTTGGGACAATGTTATGTGCTTATGACTGATATGTGAATGATATGAGTTTTGGTTGAATATGATATGTGAAACTTTTCGTGTGGATCGTTTATAGCATGGACTTGTTATGGTTTAAAATGATATGTGATGTGCCGCCCTATATATAGCTCCAGCTGGTAGGCTTTAGGTACGTGTGAAATAAGAGTTGAGGATATTGTGTGGCAATGGTCCATATGAATGTGGATTTGATAGCATAGGATTGCTACGTTTGAAATGGAATGTGTTGCGTGTATTCACTGTCATATTTAACAATTGTCCACTATTTGAAATATTGCCACTGCGACTAGGTTTTCTTCAAACCTACGAGCTCACCAACATATTTGTTGACCTTTTTGAGTATCCTTATCAAGTGTTGAAAATGATCGGTGAAGTTGTGTTGAAAGCTTTAGCAGACCATAAGAGCATCATGTATGGATCACGTTTTGAGAGATTTGGTGTTAAATTTTATGTTGAACTTAAGTATTTGAGGATTGTTGCTTTGAGACTAGTATGGACCCTTGCGTGGGGATTTGGTTGTATTTGTGGAGACTATATGATGTGTTCTTGTTGGGACTTCACTCAAGTCTGTATTTGAGGTGGAAGATCATCATGACACTTTTCATTAATGCATTTTAGTTTTCTCTATCATGTATCTTGTGTTATGATTGATGATTCTTCGTCGCATGCCCGTGTTCCTGCCTATGTCGGGGTGTGACAGATTGGTAATCAGAGCTGGTTTGGAATATAACCTAAGAACCTTCATATAGTTGCGTTATAGGATCTATGTGTGCGGTGTTCCGCTTATACTTGCTTCTATGGTTATACAGTATCGCGTATTAGAAAAGTCAATCATTGAAATGTGTGAGCTTAATACTGGGTACCACTGGGAAAGGATGCGAGTATAAGTACGGTGTCCAACGTAGTTATAAACGTATCACGACTCACGCGTGTTTAAGTAATATCATTCACACAAATCGGTGTTGACACCTTATGACCGTATTATGTGAATTATAGTATATTAAGTTATCATGTATATTAACCTTCCCGCCTACCTAACGTTACCTATGTCCTCCCTCATGTAGATAATGCCGCCAAGAATGACGACACGAAGTGCTGGCCGGGCAACTGCCGCACCACGAGGAGGAAGGACGGGTGGACGGACTGGTAGAGGAGATGGTAGAACTAGAGGTCGATCTGGTGATCAGGGTAATGGTGGGATTGATGGTCAAGGTAGCCAAGTAGGTGGTCAAGGTACTGAGGTAAATGATGGTGTTGATGGAATTCCCGACTTCTCCACTATCATTGCATAACAACTACAAAACTTACTTCCCACTATCTTAGCTCAAGTAGGCAACCAAGGTAGAAATCAAGGGAATGATAGGAATCAAAAAGGCGATGTCGTCAATGACAACATCCGGGGCTATGTTAGGAATGTCATTAAGAACAACAACCATAGGGGTTGTACCTATAAGGAGTTCTTAGCTTGTAACCCAAAAGGGTATGATGGTAAAGGAGGTGGCATAGTTTATACCAGTTGGATTGAGAGGATGGAGTCAGTTTAGGATATGAGTGGGTGTAGGGATAGCCAAAAGGTAAAGTACACTGCTGGATCATTTGTTGGTAAGGCTCTCACGTGGTGGAACTCTCAGATCCACACACGAAGTCGAGAAGCCGATGTTAGTATGTCATGGGAAGACTTTAAGACTCTGACTAGGGAGGAATTTTGCCCGGTCAATGAGATGCAGAAACTAGAGACTGAGTTCTGAAACCATGCCATGGTCTGAGCTGGCCATGTTGCATATACCGATAGGTTCCATGAGTTGGCTAGGTTAGTTCCTCACTTAGTTATCGCTAAGAACAAAAGGATTGAGAGGTACATTTATGGCCTTGCTCCATAAATCTAAGGTATGGTGGTAGCAACAGAGCCGATAATAATTCAAAGGGTTGTGTAGAAGGCTGGGACACTAACAGATGAGGCTGTTAGGAATGGGTCACTAAAAAAGAACCCTGAGAAGAGAGGGAATAGCGGAGAGTCTAGTAGAGATAGAAATGTGAGAGATGAGAACAAAAAGACTAGGACTGGGAATGCTTTTCCAACAACCACTAACCCGGTGAGGAGAGAGTACAATGGCATAATTCCTAAGTGTGTAAGCTATAACCTACACCACCCATCTGAGATGCCTTGTAGGGCTTGCTTTAACTGTGGCCTCCTTGGGCATATGGCGAAGGACTGTAGAGTGGCTCCTAGGATGGTAAACCCAGTGAATGCTAGGAACCCAACTGCTGCTCCTGGAGCATGTTATGAGTGTGGAGGGACCGATCATTTTAAGGCAATATGTCCTAGGTTGAACCAAGCACAAAGGCCAGGGGAAACCAGCCAAACCAAGTTGTTGCTAATAATAGGGGACAGGGTCGTGGGAACATCGGTAACCAGGCACGCGGAAGGGCGTTTATGCTGGGAGCGGAGAAGGCTCGCCAGGACCTGAACATTGTGACGGCTACGTTCACTTTAAACGATCACTATGCTACAACTCTATTCGATTTTGGTGCCGACTATAGTTTTGTTTCCACTACTTTCATACCTCTGTTAGGCATAGAGCCTAGTGATCTAGGATTCAAATTTGGGCCACAGCAGAATATGATGTTCTGGGGTATTACTTCATAGATCAATAGCACAAGATATGAGAATGACCTCTATAAGAGTCGTTTGAAGACTGATACATTGGATTTCATAAATGGTTCGTTTTAAAAGCCCATAGGCTTAACTTGTTTAACTTGGAAAAGTAAAGATTTCACATCATAACAATAACCCAAAATGTAATGCATGTAAATCTTTATGATAATATGACTTTAAAAGACGACCATCCAATGTATCCATAACTTGCACCTTATTGACCTGAGAAAACATGTTTAAACTGTCAACAATAATGTTGGTGAATTTAAAGGTTTGTAAATTAAATAAAGTGGATAGCAAGATTTCCTTGTAATAAAGTAACAGATACAATATCACAAAAAATGTATTACGAAATGCACTAAGCTCATGACACTAAAGCTAAACAATGTATGTATATCAAATACATATGAATGATGATGCCCAATGTAGATGTTCAACCCGTAACATCTATGATTTCAAATGGTATACATTCGTCGTTTTCGGCCAACCGGTAAACTAGCAAGTGCTACTTGCCCGAACGGGGATGTTAATCCCAAATAGATCTATTCATAACATTCGCGCTCACATAATGCAATTAACAATTACATCTATGCAATTGACAGTTCATGATAAAGGGCATAGTGGGTTATAGCTACTTAGGCAAACTCGTAATATTTGAATTTAAAATGTACTTGCATCCATTTTGTAAAACAAACATGATCTCATCCCCGAGATTTGATAAAGGATTGAAAAGTATAAAAGTGGGGACTATAAACTCACTTCAAGTAATGATAATGTAGTAGCAAGGTAGTGGCATGAAAAACGATGGAAAAGGCTTTATCCGTAACCTATGGTAAAATAATACATATTTGAAAACAATTTCTTCTTTTAAAATAGTCAACTTTATTGGGTCAACACGGTCAAAATATAAGTATATAATTTACGACTTCGAACATTTAAGAAACTAGGTCGTATATACTTTAAAATATTAGTTTAGGTCAGCCCTTGGTTTGGTTTCTAAGTATGTTAATTAATTAGACGAAACGTTGATGTTTACTTTTTGATAGTTATTTTAATAGACATTTGGTTTGGTCTCTGAATGTGTTAAACAAATAGACGAAGTTATAACAAAACTCATTTAAAAATTAAGTTTTCTTTATGAAATTTAGGGGACAAACGCAAAAGTTTATAATCAAATTCTGGACTCGTTACTTAATGAAATTTCAAACAAAAAGTGGTTTTGAAAACTAGGTTATGCCCTCTACAACTTTTATTATTTAATAGTTAATTCAATAAACATTTGGTTTGGTCTCTAAACGTGTTAAGCAATTTGACGAAGTTATAACAAAACACATTTAAAATTTAAGTTTTCTTTATAAAATATAGGGGACAAACGCAAAAGTTTATAATCAAATCCTAGACTCGTTACTCAATGAAATTTTAAACAAAAAGTGGTTTTAAACACTAGGCCAGGAGTACAACAATTCATCTTTTATAAGTTTTGAAATTCGAAGTCGTTATAGTGACTAAAAACGAGGCCAAAGTAAGGGGTGTCGACCATTCAGCCAACAGTATTAACTTGGTCGAAAAACATGGCAACAGTACTAACTTTAGGGTTCATTTTCAGGTTCGTTACCCTGTATTAGGACAAACTAAAAGTACCTATATAAACTATGTCAGGTCTACTACAACTTATCTTTTGTATGTTTTGTGATTCGAGGTCGATAGTGGGGTCAAAAATGACGCCAAAGATGGGGGTGTCGCGACTTTCCAATAGTTTTAACTGTTGACATATGGGACAGCAGTACTAACTTTAAGCTTAGTTTTCGGATTCGTTACGCAACCTTATGACAAACTGAAAATACATCTGTAAACTAGGCCAGGAGTACTACAATTCGCCTTTTATAAGTTTCGTGGTTAGAGGTCGATAACTGGGTCAAAAACGAGTGCAAGGGGAGGGGGTCGCGACTGCCAATAGTTTTAACTCTTGAGAGCACGACAGCAGTACTAACTTCTGTTTCAGTTTGCGAGCTCGTTTCTCAATGGTTTTTGATGATTCGAATTCTAAATGGAGCTCACTATGTTGACTATAAAATGCCCCTAATTGATGACCTTATGTCAAAGTTTAAATGGGTCGAAATGAAGCCTAAAGTAAACCCAACAGACCAGTTATAATAACAAATTTGAGAATCCGTTTACCATTTCGTTATAAGGTGCTAGGGGTTCAAATTTCGCGTGAACACTACTCCTATACTATGTTAACGAGTAATAAATTCAGAATTTTCATTGGTCAAGTTTGTATACGGGTTTCTCAATGAACCCGTATACATCAGTAAGCACTCAACATCTTATGTATATGGTTTTCATTATGCCTTTTCTACTTAGATTTTCTCAAGCACAAGTAATCTAAGCAACAAGAATGCATTTAAATAAATGATATGATAACCATGAACTTAAGACTTACAAGGACTTGAAGAGAGATTGATTATAACTTGAACACCAAAACTTCACTCTATGCTTGCATGTTTGACGACTAAAAGGAGGAACCAAAGGGACGAATTTGGAATTAGGGTTTCTAGGGTTTTTTTAGGGTTTTGTATGTAATGCTTGATAAATGCACAAATGGGTGGGTTGATGTGTTGTATATGAGTCGAAACAAGTATAGTAGACTAAGGATACCAACGTTGATGAAGAGTTATTATGTTAATAGATTGTATTGTTTCTGTGTTTTCAAAGAAGTATACTGGTCTTTTATGCATAAATAAGAGGCAGGCATAGTGTTCCCATGCAGAGTCACTTTTGAATGTTAATCCAATTAGGGCAAGGATTTCTTGGGTTTAAAACATGGTCAATGTACAGGGATTAACGGGGAGATACTGTTGGAGCGTGACGCAAAAACAGAGCAAGAGTTGCCTAATTATCACGAGGTTGTGTGGGGTTTCACAAAGAATTCATGGCTTTGTCAAGGTTATTAGGGTTAATGTTAATGGGTTTTAGTTTCTTTTTAAGCATCATAAGGTTTGAGGGAAGTTGAACAAGGGTAAACACGATTAGTTTGCTAAATTGTAGGAGTACATAGGTTTTTATCCTAGTTTTATTTAGTTTCCTAATGTATAAAAGTTAAAATTGTTGGTGTAGTTTATTTATTTATGGATTTTTACGTCGATAGAATTAAGTAAACGTGACTAAGTACTTTCTTGTTGTGAAAATAATTTAAACAACGAATAATAAGGGATCAAGTAAAGTCTTAATGAGTTTAGGTTACGTTTCTAGCTAAACGATGACGTTTTATGCCTACGCGATTTAATTAATGCTGTTTAAATAGACGTAACATGCAAAACCCAATAAATAAAGGGAAAATGAAATAATTAGGATTGTAATTTGACTAAAACACGGGGTGTTATAGTCTCCCCCGTTAAATGAGCCTTGTTCTCAAGGCTTAAGGTGCGGCACTTGACGATGGTGCGGTCTTGGTGAAGAGATGTGGGTATTTCTGCTTGAATTGATCCTCTCATTCCCAGGTAAACTCAGGACCTCGTTTAGAGTTCCATCTAACCTTAATGATAGGAATGCGACTCCTCTTTAATTGTTTGATTTCACGATCCATAACTTCCACTCGCTCTTCCACAAAGTGAAGCTTGTCATCAACACGTAGTTCTTCCAACGGAATCATAAGTGATTCATTCGGCAGGACCACTTTCTTAGATTTGACACGTGAAACGTGTTATGAACTCGGCTTAATTGTTATGGTAGCTTAAGTTTATAGGCAACAGTTTCGACTCTCTCAGTCACCTTGAAAGGACCGACATACTAGGGTTTAACTTCCCTCGTTTGCCAAAAAGCACAACCCCTTTCCAAGGTGAAACTTTTAACATGACCTTGTCACCAACTTGAAACACCATTGGTTTACATCTAATGTTTGCATAGCTCTTTTGTCGGTCATGAGCGGCTTGGATTCTGTTTTTGATTTGGATGATCTTCTCGGTGGTTTCATGAATTATTGCAGGGCCAATAAGCTAAGCATCTCCAACTTTTTCCCAACATACGGGTGATCGACACTTTTACCCATGCAGTGCCTCAAATGGTGCAGCCTTTATGCTGGTATGGTAACTGTTGTTGTAAGAGAATTCCACTAACGGTAAATGTCTATCCCAATTCTTTCCAAAGTCTAACACGCAAGCGCGTAACATGTCTTCCAAAGTTTGGATAGTTCTTTCACTTTGACCGGGGGGGGTAACTTGTGGGTGATAGGTCGTACTCATGTCCAAACGAGTACCCAAAGCCTCATAAAATGCTTGCTAGTCTTAATCCTCCTAATTATGCTCTTAAGTAGATTTTTCTATCTTAATGTAGGACCTCATTGATATGGGCTTAAATTTCTCGATGACGGTTTAACTTGCCGGCAGATCATCCTAGAATGACTAACGATGTGTCTTTGACTTTTCGGTTTAAGATTTGGTACAAGATGATGTCGTCTTTATAGTGTTGGGGGGGGGGGGCGGGGGGGGGGGGGGGGGGGGGATTGTGTATAAGTTTACTTGGTTATTATGATTATTAGTTGGATTCCTTAACTATGTTTCACGAATACGCACGCAAAACTTGATATAAATTGAAATTTGTGTTTTTTTGGCAATAAGTTTTTAGGGTGACTACTCTCAGCATGCCATGGTCCTTCCTGAAGTATACATAGTTGATCAAGTTATGTATATTTGAGGTAACGATGCAATGCTCATTTTTGTCAAAATAGTAAAAAAATAGTTTACAAGATGAAAGCAATGTAGTTTATCATTTTATGAAACAATAACGAGATAGGTTATGATGGTAGAATGATAGTAAGGTGGTTTATCAAAATGTTAGTGGAATAATTTTTTCAATGATAGTAAAATGATTTATCATGTGATAGTGAAATGTTTTAAAAGATGACGAAAAGAAAAACGATTATAAGATTATAATGTTTTTAGAGAGTGGGATGCCTGACTAAAATGTAACAAGTGACGTACAACTTAGCAAATTTTCACGACACATTAATTGATAGATAATTTGAAATCATTCGTACAGTACAACGGGAATTTTAAGAGAAAGTACAATGAGAATTCTTAAAGGAAATAGAGTCTACGATAGTTCCAACTTAGGGTTCACTAAGCAAGGCTAGAAGATTTTCTCTTTAAGCATTGATATCATCTTCCATGCTGTTAATGTCTTGGTCAGTTTCTCCTTCTCCCAAGGTATACACTCCATACTCCCCCCCCCCACCCCATTCCCTGGCATAGTACTTGGTTCCTCAACACCGGGCAATCACTCTTGTAGTGCACTTGATTCCCACATTCATAGCAAGTGATGGTCCTTCGGTTGTTATTTATGGGACGCCAAGAATCCTTTGTCAAATGGCCGACTTTCTTGCAGTTGGTGCACTTGGGTGCGCACTGTCCATTATGGTGATAGTTGCACTTGGCGCCAACATACTTCTTCTTGTTGCTTGGTCCATCCGTGTGTGCTCTAAACACCATACGCTCTTTGTTTTGTTGTTGTCTCGAGCTTCCATTCTGGTTACCCTTCCGCTTCCTCCTGTTGTTGGCATTCTCTATTACCTTCTCCTTATGTCGTTTGGTCTTTTTTTTTTGTGATATATACTGGACCCCTAGCCATGCGAGCCAGGCTGGTTTTTGTCTCATAAATAGCAATAGCCTCGATAGTATTAGCCACTCATTGGGCTACAATCTGCTTGATTTCCTCAACACTTATTCCTTGATTCGCAGTTGTCATTGTTCTTCAAAATTAGAGGAGTAGTAAGATAAGGTAGTTTTAGTTTTATAATTTCGTGCTTTTTCCCTGTTATTTTCGAAGTATGAATTGTTGTGTGATGATGAATGTAAAATATATATGCACTAACTGCATGAATGGATGTGTGACATGGTGAAATGAAATGCTCATGGCATATATGAATGACGGTATTGTATGAGGTTATGAAAAATATATATTTTTAGAGGCCATTGTTTAACTTTTAATGTTTGAGAACGAAGTGAGGCTATTATGCAACTCACAATGTCTAAAAAGTAAAATGAGACCATTGTGCAACTTACAATGTCTTAAGAAATGTTCTGGTATTTATATTAAAATGACTTTATTAAATAAACATACAATATATTGCAAAAGGATGACAACATCTATCTTATATATATATATATATATATATATATATATATATATATATATTGATATATATATATATGTATATACACACACACACACATATATATATATATATATATATATATATATATATATATATAAATTCTACTACATTTTATATAACATATACATATATATATATATATATATATATATGTATATGTATATATATATGTATATAATATATTTATATGTTTACATCCTTGTTGCATATATTGTATGTTTATTTAGATACAGAGTCATTTATATAAATATGTTACATGAGATATGTATATACTACTAATATATGTTTACTCCTTTTTGCATATATTGTATGTTTATTTATATATTACAGTATACATACTATACATATACATATTATAACATATACTATATACAAATATATATATACATCTATATATTCATTATTTAGACATGTATCTATTATATGTATATGTATATGTATATGTATTTGTTATGTATATGTATTATATGTATATGTATTATGTTATATGTAGTATATGTATATATATATATGTATCAATTATATATATCTATATATACTATATATATATATATAATATATATATATCTATATATATATATATATATATATTCAGTAAGGACTTATTGTAACACAGTAAAAGTATGCAAGTAGTGTGTATGCACTTTGAAAATGTTTTGATGTGATGCAATATTTGTGAAAACGGTTATAGTCTAGGTAACATATGCAACCTAGTTCTCTATAACCAGGGCTCTGATACCAATCTGTAACCCACCCAAAATGGGTCGCAGCGGAATATGATGTTCCTGGAGCGTTACTTCATAATACCATTGCACAAGTCATGAGAGAACGACCTCTAAGTGTCGTTTGAAAGGTAATCTTGTATTGTTTAGACTGCAATGCACATCAAGTAAGCTCCTAACACTTATGAACCTGAGAAAACATGTTTTAAAATGTCAACAATAATGTTCGTGAATTTATAGGTTTGTAAATTAAATGAGGCGGATAGCAAGATTTCCCTGTAATAGAGTAACAAATACAATATCACAAAAATATATTACAAAATTCACTAAGCTCATGACACTGACGCTCAACAATGAATGTATATAAAATACAAGTAATGAATGTGCCCAATGTAGATGTTCAACCCGTAACATCTATAATTATCCGAAATGGTATGCGTTCGTTACCGATGATAGCTAATCATCTGAATGGGGATGTTAATCCCTAATAGATCTATTCATAATATTCGTGCTCACATAATGCAATTAACAATTACATATATGCAATTAACAGTTCATGATGATGGGCATAATGTGTTATAGCTACTTAGGCAAACTCATAATTTTTGAATTAAAATGTACTGGCATCTATTTTTGTAAAACAAACATGATCTCATCCCCGAGATTTGATAAATGATTGAAAAATGTAAGAAGGGGAATATAAACTTACCTTGATGCAATAGCCAAATAATATCAAATAAGTGTAGGCACGCAAAACGATGCAACTCTATCCGCTACCTAAATGAATAATACGTATATTACTAATCATGTAATATATTAAAATGTATGCAATCTTGTCCTTAGTATTGTGCTTGAGTAGAGAAAATATTACTTGCTTAAAATGTGGTTGTTCATGAAAATTCGCCAAATGTATTGGGTCATAATCTCTTACAATCAAACATGTAAATTACGATATCGGATAATTTAGAAACTAGGTCGTGGGTTCTTTTATAGTTAATTCAATAGACATTTGGTTTGGTCTCTAAACGTGTTAAACAATTTGACGAAGTTATAACAAAACGCATTTAAAAACTAAGTTTTCTTTATAAAATGTAGGGGACAAACGTAAAAGTTTATAATCAAATCCTAGACTCGTTACTTAATGAAATTTCAAACAAAAAGTGGTTTTGAACACTAGGCCAAGAGTACAACAATTCATCTTTTATAATTTTTGAAATTCAAAGTCGTTATAGTGACTAAAAACGAGGCCAAAGTAAGGGGTGTCGACCATTCAGCCAACAATATTAACATGGTCGAAAAACATGGCAGTAGTACTAACTTTAGGGTCCATTTTCGGGTTCGTTACCCTGTATTAGAACAAATAAAAGTAGCTATATAAACTATGTCAGATCTACTACAACTTATCTTTTGTAAGTTTTGTGATTCGAGGTCGATAGTGGGGTCAAAAATGATGCCGAAGATAGGGGTGTCGCGACTTTCCAAAAATTTTAACTGTTGACATATGGGACAACAATACTAACTTTAAGCTTAGTTTTTAGATTCGTTATGCAACCTTATGAAAAACTAAAATATATTTGTAAACTAGGCCAGGAGTACTACAATTTACCTTTTATAAGTTTTGTGGTTAGAGGTCGTTATGGTGATAAAAAATAAGGCTAAAGGGAGGGGGGTCGCGACTGCCAATTGTTTTAACTATGGAGAGCATGACAGCAGTACTAACTTCCGTTTCAGTTTGCGAGCTCGTTTCTCAATGGTTTTTGATGATTCAAATTTCTAAATGGAGCTCACTATGTTGACTATAAAACGCCCCTAATTGATGACCTTCGTCAAGTTAACATGGGTCGAAACGAACCTAAGTCAAACCCTAACCGACTTTTTTATACACATAAAATAACCAATTTTGAGAATCCGGTTTACCGTTTTGTTCTAGGTGTAGTGGGTTCAAATTTCGCGTGAACAATACTCAATACTATGTAAACGCGTGATAATTCAATTTTTTCACTTGGTTCAGTTTGTATACGGGTTTCTCAATGAACTTGTATACCTCAGTAAGCACTCAACATCTTATGTATATGGTTTTCATTATGCTTTTTCTACTTAGATTTTCTCAAGCACAAGTAATCTAAGCAACAAGAATGCATTTAAATAAATGATGATAACCGTTGACTTAAGACTTACAAGGACTTGAAGAGAGATTGATTATAACTTGAACACCAAAACTTCACTCTATGCTTGCCTGTTTGACGACTAAAAGGAGGAACCAAAGGGACGAATTTGGAATTAGGGTTTCTAGGTTTTTTTAGGGTTTTGTATGTAATGCTTGATAAATGCACAATGGGGTGGGTTGATGTGTTGTATGTGAGTCGAAACAAGTATAGGAGAATAAGGAAAACAAAAGTGATGAGAGTATTATGATAACTAGATTGTATTGTTTCTGTGTTTTCAAAGAAGTATACCTGGTCTTTTATGCATAAATAAGAGGCAGGCATAGTGTTCCCATGCAGAATCAAGTTTGAATGTTAATCCAATTAGGGCAAGGATTTCTTAGGTTTAAAACATGGTCAATGTACAGGGATTTAAAGAGGAATATTGTTGGAGGCGTGGAAGCAAAACCAAGATAAAGGGTAGCCTAAATATCACGAGTGTGTGGGGTTTCACAAAAGAAGTCATGGGCTTTATCCAAAGGTTATTAGGGTTAATGTTAAATGGGTTTTAGTATGTTTTTAAGCATCATACGGTTTGAGGGAAATTGAACAAGGGTAAACACGATTAGTTTGCTAAATTGTAGGAGTACATGGGTTTTTATCCTAGTTTTATTTAGTTTCCTAATGTATAAAAGTTAAAATTGTTGGTGTAGTTTATTTATTTATGGATTTTTACTTCGATAGAATTAAGTAAACGTGACTAAGTACTTTCTTGTCGTGAAAATAAATTAAACAATGAATATGAAGGGATCAAGTAAAGTCTTAATGAGTTTAGGTTACGTTTCTAGCTAAACGATGACTTTTTGTGCCTACGCGATTTAATTAATGCGGTTTAAATGGAAGTAACACGCAAAACCCAATAAATAAAAGGGAAAATGAAATAATTGGGATCGTAATATGACCTGAAAACACGGGGTGTTATAGGTTGAACCAAGCATAAAGGCCAGAGGAAACCAGCCAAACCAAGTTGTTTCTAATAATGGGGGACAGGGTCGTGGGAACAACAGTAACTAGGCAAGCGGAAGGGCGTTTATACTGGGAGCGGGGGAGGCTCGCCAGGACCCGAACATTGTGATGGCTACGTTTACTTTAAACGGTCACTATGCTATAACTCTATTCGATTCTGGTGTCGACTATAGTTTTGTTTCCACTACTTTCATACCTCTGTTAGGCATAAAGCCTAGTGATCTAGGATTCAGTTATGAGATTGAGATAGCTAGTTGAGATTGATTATTAGGGGTTGCAAACTAGAAATAGAAGGTCACATGTTTAATATTAATTTGATACCATTTGGAAGCGGGAGTTTCGATGTGATTATAAGAATGGACTGGTTGTCCAACCATAAGGCTGAAATAATTCATCACGAGAAGTACCAAACAGCAAAGTACTTAGAGTTATAGGAGAAAGACCGGAAGAGAAAATGGGACATCTAATGAGTGTTAAGGCCAAGGAACAAAAACAAGAGGAGATTTTTATGGTTAGAGACTTTCTTGAGGTATTTCCAGATGGCCTATCAGGATTACCACCTATTCAAGAAATTGAATTTCGTGTTGAGTTAATCCCTAGAGCAATAACGTCGCGAAATCTCCCTATCAATTGGCACCTTCTAAAATAGAGGAGTTGTCGGGTCAACTCAAAGAACTCCAGGATAAGGGTTTCATTTGACCCAGCTCGTCGCCTTGGGGAGCATCGGTATTATTTGTTAAGAAGAAGGATGGTTCCTTTAGGATGTGCATTGATTATAGAGAGCTGAACAAGTTAACCATTAAGAACCGTTATCCACTCCCTAGGATAGATTTGATCAACTTCAAGGATCACAATACTTCTCTAAGATAGATCTTAGGTCCTGATACCACCAACTGAGAGTGCATGAGGATGACATTCCAAAGACTGCGTTTAGAACTCGTTATAGACATTTCGAGTTCACTGTAATGCTCTTTGGTCTAACTAACGCACCAGCGGTGTTTATGGATCTGATGAACCGAGTGTGTAGGCCTTATCTAGACAAGTTTGTGATAGTGTTCATTGATGATATCTTGGTTTACTCTAAGACCCAGGAAGAGCATGAAGTGCACTTAGGGTTGGTCTTAAAATTGCTCAAGGAAGAGAAACTGTATGCTAAGTTTTCCAAGTGTGAATTTTGGCTACGAGAAGTATAGTTTCTTGGACATTGGAGATGGCATTCATGTAGACCCTGGTAAGATTGAAGCTGTTAAGAATTGGGAAGCCCCTAAAACCCCGTCTGAAGTTCGTTCATTCTTAGGTTTGGCAGGGTATTATCGTCGGTTCATAAAGAACTTTTCTAAGATTGCTAAATCCCTGGCCATTTTGACCCAGAAGTGTAAGACATTTGATTAGGGTGAGGAACAGGAAAGGGCATTTTAAACTTTAAAGGACAAGTTGTGTAATGCGCCTGTTCTAGCTCTCCCCGGTGGATTGGAAGACTTTGTGGTATATTGTGATGCATCCGGCTTAGGATTAGGTTGCGTGCTGATGCAGAGAGGTAAGGTGATAGCCTATGCATCTAGACTGTTGAAAATCCATGAGAAGAATTACACCACTCATGATTTGGAATTAGGTGCGGTTGTGTTTGCACTTAAGATTTGGAGACATTGTTTGTATGGGACAAAGAGCATCATATATACCGATCATAAGAGTCTCCAACACATCTGTAGCCAAAAGGAACTGAACATGCGTCAGCTTCGCTGGATAGAGCTATTCAGCGACTATGACTGCGAAATTCGCTACCATCCTGGTAAGGCAAATGTAGTAGCTGATGCACTGAGTCGGAAAAAGAGAGTGAAACCTAAGAGAATTCGAGCTATGAATATGACCCTCCATTTGAGTATCAGGGATAAGATACTAGCGGCTCAGGAAGAGGAATCGGATGAGCCGGCAGAAATGCAACGAGGAATGGATGAACTGATGAAACATAAGAGTGATGGAGCGTTGTATTACTTGGATCGAATATGGGTCCCTTTGAAGGGTGATGTGAGAACCCTGATAATGGATGAAGCCTATAAGTCAAAGTACTCTGTACACCCAGAAGCTGATAAGATGTATTATAACCTTAGAGATAGGTATTAGTGGCCGAGAATGAAGAAAGATATAGTTGTATATGTTAGTAGGTGTTTGACTTGTTTGAAGGTTAAGGCTGAACATCAGAGGCCATCTAGCTTACTGCATCAACCTGAAATTCCTGAGTGGAAATGGGAGAGAACAGTAATGGATTTTGTTACGAAACTACCAAGGACTAGTAGTGGGCATGACATAATCTGGGTCATTGTGGACCGGTTGACTAAGTTTGCTCATTTTCTACCTATGCGTGAGGACTATAAGATGGATAGGTTAGCTAGGCTCTATTTGAATGAGATTGTTGCTAGGCACGGTGATTGTTTTGGCTTTTAGGTTATATATAAATAAATAATATATAAATATATTAACCACAACCAAATCAAGTTACCCTTGACAAGGTCAAAGGAAGAAAATCAATGAGTATATCCGGAAGTATGAATTCCTGGGTCGTTTTTCCCCAACGAGGAGTGAATTGGAAAGTCAAGAGTCGGTTTGATATTTGATGTTTGAATGACAAAGATTTTGATTAGTTTTCTAAATCTACGGGGAAAATAATGCAATCTACACTAAAAACAAGTAAGGCACATAAATTTAAACTAAAAAAATGCACAACGAAATCCTAAAAACGCGTCTAACTTATCAACTAATTCAAATTTTAACCCTACACAAGAAATTTTAGCATGTAAACCTTAAAAAATGACAAATGAAAATTTTCTAAAAAAGAATTTTATTTTTTTTTTGGATTTTTAATAAGTTTTTATGAATTAAAATCTAATTTAATCTATTTAAATTCCTAAAAAATGATAAATTAATCCCTAAAATTCTAAAAAATGATTTTCTACCTTAGAAAAGTCTAAAATATGATAAAAATTAAGAAAACTATTTTTAACTACTTTTTATAATA
>BQNB010115681.1:935-21514 GCA_026074375.1 Tanacetum coccineum
ACATACACTTTCTCTCTCTAGAAAATATCTCTATGTGTTTCTCTCTCTAGAAACTAGCCCAATCACAAGAATCATCACCGTGTTATGATTTAAACGATCCTACACTAAGCTTACCAGGTTTGGGGACACATTGCTAGAATAACAACAGTGGCGTGTTAGCCACTGTTGGACTGACTAAACTCGTTGAGGGCATAGCAGGCCTACAAGCCCAACTCTCTGGCCCAATAGTAATTGATAAGCTTGTGGCTTGTTGATAAAACATTAAGCTTGAAGGAACTTAACGAGCTTAAGGGCTTTTGAAAACACTAACGGACCTTAAATAAGCTAAAAAGGCCTAGGAAACCCTTATGACACTTTCGGGTGGAGTTATTGGGCTTGTAAGCCCAACAAGCTCAAAATAAGCTTTAATAAGCTCCCCGAGCTTATTATAAGCTCAGCAAACTCGAATGAGCTTAATGAACGCCTTTGGACTAGATAAAACCCTATTGGACCTTTAAAAATCTAAACGGACCTTAACGGGCCCAATAAGGCCCGTTAAGCCAAAAATAAGCTCGAGGTGCTTATTTTTAAGCCGAAACGGTTTTGTTGGCTTATCTTGGCTAAATAAAGCGTAATGCCACTATTGGGAACTGATTGGGAGTTAAAACGCAACTTTTTATAAGTCGAGGGACTAAAGGCGTAAACTTTGAAACTTAAGGACTAATTTTGCTATTTTCGGAATCTAAATAATATGAGGGACTGATTTTGAATATTCTAAAACTCAGGGTCTGATTTGAAACTATGAGAATCCGAATTTCATTTTTGTAAAGCTAAGGGGCTAATTATGCAATTTTGGAAACTATGGGGTTTAAAATGTAAATGTCATATTTTATAACTCTAAGGGCTATTATGTAATTATACGAGACATAAAGGTATAATTATGAACAAAAGTAAATTATTAAAACACTTACAGAAACGGACAAAATTATATTATATATATTCGGATATTATGGTTTTAAATTAACGACTTAATAAATAATGGATATCTATTAACAATGATTACACATTTCCCGAGAGCCATCAAAACCACGAATACTATAACCAATTCCGCTGCGTGCCCAGATTTGAGGGTGTTACAAAATGAGTTAAATAAAATAGCATTGTCATGTATTTTATTTATGTGCTTTTAGTCTAAGTGGTAGACTAAGATGTGTCGTATTTACCTAGGTATTTGACGGCGTATTGTTTACTATATTCGAGCGTATTAGCAAGTGCAGGGAAACTACCTGTTAAGGTGAGTTCATAGCCCAACGTTTTACTTTTATTTAAATGATTTACATACTTGGGGTGAGAACATGTTGTTTTACAAATTGGACGCAAGTGTGCATTTTATACTATGATTACGTGTTTGCCTAAGTTTTCCATAACCCATTATGTCCATGAATCATGAACTGTTAATTGCATAGATGTGATTGGGAATTACATTATGTGGGCGTGAATGTTATGAATAGATATATTAGGGATTGACAATCCCCGTTTGGGTAACTAGCTATCACCGGGAATGAACGCATACCATGTCGAATTTGGGATGTTGCGGGGTTAGCACATCATTCATGGACACTTGATGGTAAACTTATTTGAATTCATATCGAGCTTCGGTGTCATGAGCTTAGGAAAACATAATTACTTTTTATGATGTTTGCAACGGTTGCTTAATCATACACTTGAAAATCTTTCGGTCCTACTACTGATTACAATAAACCTATGAATTCACCAACTTTATGTTGACGTTTTAAAGCATGTTTTTCAGGTCAATAAGGCATGAGATGCCGTGATACATTGGAGGTCTCTTTTGAAGGGTCAATACTAAAGATTTACGTGCATCACATTTTGGGACATTTGTTATGAAGTAAAGTCTTTACATTTTGTTGTTGAACAATTTGAGCCGTTATGCTTATGTAACAAACAAGTATTTTGGTTGAAATCTAATGTATCTTTTCAAAACAACACGTTTAGTGGTCGTTCTTATATCTTGTGCTATTGATCTATGAAGTAACTCCCTCGGATATTTAATATTCCGCTGCATACTCAGATTTTAGGGTGTTACACGTATGGGCAAGTGAATGTTGTCTTTTCTTGGTCCTTCGGGTCTATGGGAATCTGAAAATAACCCGAGAAGCCATCGAGGAAACAATAGTATTGATTTCCCGCGAGTCTTTCGAGCATTTGATCCATAAAGGGCAATGGAAAGTGGTCCTTTCGGGTAGCTTCATTCAACTTTCTATAGTCAATGCACACTCTCCACCTTGTGACCAATCGAGTCGGTATTAGATCATTTTCATCATTTTTTACGACAGTCATGCCACCCTTCTTCAGTACACAATGCACCGGGCTTACCCATGGACTGTCAGAGATCGGATAAATTAATCTGGCGTCAAGAAGCTTTTCAACCTCTTTTTTAATAACGTCGTGGATTTTTGGATTTACCCGCCGTTGATGCTGAACCGTCGGTTCATAGTCCTCTTCCATGAGTATTTTATGGGTACAAAACTCTGGGTCAATACCCTTAATATCTGAAAGTTTCCAGGCGATGGCTCGCTTATGGGACTTTAGAACTTCGATCAGAGCGGCCTTTTCCTCATTCTTTAAATCTTTCGCAATTATGATGGGCAACTTGTTGTTACCTTCCAAAAATGCATATTCTAAATGAGGTGGCAAGTCCTTGAGTTCAACCTCGGGAGACTCATTAACTGAAGATTTTTCATTGTTTGCTTCACAAATTTTAAGATCTTTTTGAATTTCTGGCAAATGGCTTCCTTGATTGGGAGGGGGTGGTGATGGATCACTATTAAGAATTTCTTCAAGGAGAATAATATCCCCATCAGGGTCATAATACGTTGGATCAACTTCCAGTGAAGTTGGATCATCCTCTATAGCAAGAAAAGAGTCGGCTTCCTCAAAAAGGAGAAAATCACTGTCCGAAGAAGTAGAAAAGATTGGATCATAGTAAGGAGTGGGATTGCCACTTGAGATCACATTTGAGAAACCAAGAACTTCTTGAGAGTGCTCTTCGCAGGCCATTTCAATGACATCGATTCGGTTTGCCGTTATATGATTGTAATTAGCCGTGTATCTTGAAGTTTGGTCCAGATTAAATGTGATGGCCTCTCTGCCAACACGAAGGGTTATTTTACATTCGTACACATCTATCAATGCATGACTGGTCTTTAAGAAACACCTCCCGAGAATTAAAGGTACTCGGCGGTCTGGTTCAAAATCTATGACCACGAAATCGGCTGGAAACTGGAACTTTCCCACCGTTACATAGACATATTCGGCGATACCGATTGGTTCAGAGATCCAACGGTCCGCTAGCTCTAGCGTCATGCAAGTCGGGGTTAGTTCGGGAAGAGAGAGATTTTTCCATACGGAATATGGCATAAGATTAATGCTCGCGCCGAGATCGGCCAAGGCGTTGCATGTATTAATCCTAGAAAATTCGCATGGAATGAGAAATCGGCCAGGGTCTCCAAGTTTTTTGGTAACTTGTTGAGGATGACCGCCGAGCAATTCTCGTTAAATGGAGTTCTAGCCATTTCACTCAACTTTTCTTTGTTTCCGATTAAAGCTTTTAGAGTCGAGGCGAATTTTGGCATAAGCATCAAAGCATCCGTAAAGCTAATTTTGAAACTCAAATCTCTAAAGATTTCGTAGAATTATATTCAATTTGGTCGTTAGCTTTTTCACGGCGCCTTTCATATTTCTTCTTGAAGGAAATGGATTGATGTTTTTTTTGGTTAGGCATCGAAGCACTAACTGGAGCAATTATGGGCTCAGAGATTGGTTCATGATGGACAACCGGAGGTTGGACGTCTTCGGTGCTTCCGTTATTAGTAGGAGGCATCGTGTCCTTTGTGACCTCGGTCTCACGTTCCACTACTTTAGGAGAAGTAGTAGGAATCGTGGGCTCTTTGTACAGCAAAAACCACTTCGGTTGTTAACCTTTCAAGTCCTCCTTCGGGTTAGTAACGGTGTTACTTGGGAGAGTTCCCGTACCCGAAGATGAAGCGGTATTGGCATTCACGAATTTGGAAAGCATGTCCGTTAAATTGGTCATTTGATTTTGTAAACCTTGGCCCTGATTTTGCATATTTCTCAATACAGCATCATTAGCCTTGACATAACTCTCAAAATCGGGTCTTTGAAAACACCTTGCATTTGCTGAGCAGGAGCTTGATAAGGTTGATCTTGGTAAACTGGTGGTTGACTAGTCAGAGGTTGATAAACTTGTCCTTGGTAGAAGTTATTTCCACGGTTTTGATTGAAATTGGTTCCTCCGATTTGGTTGAAATTATTTCCTTGATTCTGATTGAAAACGGTTTTGATCTGAGGAGAGTCTGTCCTATACCCCCCCACATGAGTTATGAACCTATTCCGCAGGTGGTCTATAAACATGGCACAAATGCGCGAGGCCTTCGGCGATGGATTTACGAGTCAGCTTTTGTCACCACTCGCACTGAATCAAAAGTTCTTAAAAGTTTAATCTTTTGTGCCATTGATCTTGTGCTTCATACATGGAATGATCTAGGGATCCTACAGTAACGATTCTGATTGTTTCCTTGATTTTGCATATTATGATTGTTTTGAGCGGGAGGAAAACCGGGAGGTCGAATTTGATTTGAAATCGGGGCTCAATAACCGGTATTTCCTTGGTTGTAGTTAGTTGCGGCTGCTTGAGAGACATATTCTTGAATATTATCTCGATAAACATTGCCAGTGGTGGCTGGACAAGTTTGGTAGGAATGAGCACCACCGCAAGTAACACAACTTTCCTCAACCGCTTTGACGGGAGTAGGAGCGGGAGATTGATTTTTCTTATCAAGAATTAAAGCTTTCACCATATCTTTCAACTCAGCAACATCGGAAGAGATTCCGGGGGTGGAAGTGCTCGAACTCACTTTGGCAACAACCGGTTTGTTACGTGAATTTCGAACTTTGGATTTGCTTTCAATGATCCTTAGGCAATCACGAGGCATTTTATCCAAAAAGTTGCCACCCGCGGCGGAATTTAATGAATCTTGATCGTTAGAGTTCAAGGCATTATATAATGTATCGAGTTGATGCAATTCCGAAAATCCATGATGTGGACATGCCCGAAGAAGATCGTTAAATCGGTCCCATGCTTCATAAAACGTCTCATCAAATCTTTGTTGAAATCTCGTGATTTCATTTCGAAGATTGGTTGTTTTAGACGGAGGGAAAAATTTGTTGATGAATTTCGAAACAAGATCATCCCATGTTTGAATCGATCGAGGGGGTTCTTTCTCAAGCCAAATCCGGGCTGCCCCCTCGAGGGAAAATGGGAAAAGCATAAGCTTTACCGACGTACTCGGGACGTTCGGGAACTTCATCGTAGAAGTGATCTTGTTGAAATATCGGATGTGAGCATGAGGGTCTTCTTTGTCATGTCCAAAGAATTGCTTGTTTTGAACAAGATTGATCAAACCATGCTTCAACTCAAAATAAGCATTGATCTCAGGAATTACAATTGCATCCTCGTACCCCTCGGTGGGTGCTTGGAGCAATTGTGCCATAGTCCGCGGTATCATCCATCGGAGCTAGGGGAGGAGCTGGATTTTCAATCGGTTCTTCAAGATTAAATGGTTCAACAACAGGTGGTGGGGCCTGTTGTTGTTGATGGTGAAGATTACGAGATTGGGAACGAGTGCGCATGCACTAAAAAAAGAAAATTTACACTAATTTTTTTTTGTTCTTTTTGGTTTATCAAAAGTAAATTCACAATTTATTTTAATAACGGACAACGAACAAGACAACTTAAACCTAATAATCGACAAGCTTCTCGGTAACTCTTTCGAAAAGAAAAACGCACAAAGGAGCGGAGGAATAGGAAAGCGCGAAGCTATTAAAAACCTTTTTCCTTTAGGGTCGTAGTTCCTAGGAACAACCCGCCTTATACCCCTCTTAGAGTTTGTTTATCTTTTAAAAGGTGAACCGTACCTCGCAAGTGACACAAAAGGTAAGTTTTTGATTCTTTGGTTCGGGAACTTATTAATGGATAATACTTCAGTTGAAAGTATTATATGTTGGTGTTCTTTTACCAACTTGATTGATTTTTATTGATAATTAAAGACAATGTTTTTATCTTTTTGGTTTTTCTTTGTTTTTTATATTATACTAATACTAATAAAAGAAAATGGAAAATATTTTTGGTTTTTTATATTTTTAATAAAGAAAATAAAATTTTTTACGAATTCAAACACTAATCTTCACACGAAAACGAATCACGAACACAGCCTCCCCGGCAACGGCGCCAAAAATTGATTAACGGTTTTTAAACTAAACCTTTTATATATATAATATATAATAAAATATATATAATAAGTATAATCTAAAAATAATCAATGAAACCGAGAAGTAGTATAGAATATTCCCGGGTCGTTTATCCCCAACGAGGCTGTGCTTGAAAATCAATACAGTCGGAAAATTGGAGTTTGAATGAGATTAATGATTTGGGAGTTTAGAAAGCTAAATTAATCAATAATAAGCAAAAACGATTGAGAAAAACCTAAAAATTACGAAATTAAACTAAAAAAACGAGAGCAGGAATCCCGAACAAGGGGTCAAAAACCTAAAATCTTAAAAATTAACCCTACAAAGAAATTTTTACTTCTAATCTACTCTAGGTGACTAATAATAAAGAATGAAAAAGTCTAGACCGAAAACGGAGTTAAAACGAGCTTTAAAATGAAAAAACAAAAACGAGGGTAAATCCCGTTCTTTAAAAAGTACGATTTTGCAAAAACGGCCCTACGAACGATTTTCTATTTTTCCTAAGTGAATACTGATAAAAGAAAATTTTCTAAAAAAGAAAAATATTTTTTTGATTTTTATTTTATTTATTATAATTAAAAAACAGTTTTAATAAAAATAAATGGTTAAAAATAGTAAACGAATATGAAAAATTATGAAAAATTTAGGGAAAATAAGTTATACTACAAGAATCCTAAGAAAAATCTAAAACTTGAAAAACAGCTTATTAATAAGCTAATAGTGGCTGTGGGTTATAAGACTAAACGGGCTTATATATTAAATGTAACAAACCTCTACTGGATGAGCTAATGTAGCACATCGGTAGAGGTGTTGTTATAAGAGTTGGTTGATATGGGAGAGGTCCCGAGTTCGAGTCTTGCTCACTCGGGGTCTCCCCTAATCCCAACTCTTGTATTCCTCATTTTTTTTAACTTTTTGAAAAGACTAAAAATAAGCAATTTTAAAAAAGAAAAAAAAATTAAACTCAAAAATAAGCACGAAAATAAGCTGAAGAAAGGACAGTTTAGCACTTTTTCACTAAGTCCTACAAGGTGCTAAACTGTTAAGCATTTAAAGGGCAAATAAGCTAGCTAAATAATGAATCTAAGAAAAATAAGCTATCTAACCTAATAAGCCAGAAACAGACAGCAATAAGCTAAAAGATTAAGCCAATAAGCCAGGAAACTAAAAATAAGCTATAGGCCTAAATGAGCAGACAAACAGCTTAAAAGGGCTCACTTTGGGGCTTAATTTTGAGCTCTCTAAAGGGGTCTTCAAAGCTTAAGCTTATAGGGGCTTATAGCTCAGCTTGTGGGCTCCTCATAAATGCTTGAAAAGACAAAGGTCACTAATCAAATAATCAAAATAAGGAGGTGTCAAAAAGACTGCTAGCACCAGGGGATATTTTGGCAGTTTCTAAAGGTACACAAGTCAGCTTAGCAATAAGCTGGCTAATAAGCCTAAAATCTTAAAATAAGTTAAAACAAGATAACACAAGCTCCTAATGAACTTGTGTACAAAAAACTAAGAGCTAAGACACTACTTTACTATCTGATAACTTATCATAAAAATGGACACTTTTTAAAAGTTAAGAAAACTTTGACAGATTGGGTAAAACTTAAAAGGGTAATGCAAACTTGAACTTACTCTTACACCACTGAATTATAACACTAAAAGGATACCAAAAACACTAAGATAAGCACCTTGATCATAATTTTATAAATTAAGCTAATATGAAGGTCTTGATAAGCACACATTCAAACTAAGGATATAGAATACCTTACAAATGAATTTTTAAACTCTAACACCTTTTAAACAGATTAATATTACTTAAGTTAGTTAGTTAAAACTGGCTTAGTTACATTAACCTATTGCAAAGACCATTTTAACCCATTTTAAGCATTGACCCAAACACCCCTTTAGATATTTTAAAACTAATTTTTACACTATTTTTGAAAGATTAAAGAAAGAAATTTGAAGACAGATAAAAAGCTAATACTAATGAACAATATTAAGCAAAAAGTAACAAAAACTAAGCAGTAAAATAAGCTAATAAGTTATAGACAGATTATATAAACAAGCTGGTAGGGTCTATAAGCACTTCCCAAGTTTGCTTATCTTCCAAAGAGCTGTGGAAATTTTGAGGGTGATCTTTTTTGTATTTTATAAATTTCGTAATACTTTTTAAACTTAAGTAATTTTAGTTAAGACTAGTTATAAAATGGCATAAGTGAGAGCTTAATGTGAGCTTAAATGAACTTTTAGAACACAATTTAACATAAAAACTTAGAACACAATTTAAAAACAAAGCTGAATTTTCATTAATCTTAAAAGCAAATATTACAAAGAAAAGTAAAAGTACAATTTTTAAAACTGAACTAGGTTAAGAACTCTCTTTGCCTCAATGGCTTACAAAAGACTTATATAGAATCGTCCTAGGGTTTTGCTCTTGGGTCTTTTGTCTTCTTCTTGGTGTGTTTGTTTGCTGAGACAGATCATGAGATGTGTTTCTTGTGTGAGGGAAAGCCTACAAATAATCCTGGCCATCAAATCATCTTGGAGCCCAATCTTTGATTCTCAACCCTTGATCGAATTTTTGGCAAGTGAGGGTTTTTGGATTGCCAAGCTGGACATATGTCCATGTGGGAGGTGGGGTTTTGATTGTGAAGGTTTTGTAGTGGTGTGGGGAGTCAACGAGGTGTGATGGTGACAAGAGGGGAGTGTTTGATTTTTGGCGGGTAAATGGTTTGAGAAGATATACAGTAAGTGTTAAGCCAGGGTAAAGTTTTGTGTATATACAGGTTTGGTCCCTCAAATGTTATAAGGGTCTTTCAAATTTCGTCCTTGTGTATTTTATAGTTTAGCAATTGGCAGATTAGACCCCTCTACTTCATTGTGGGCTTATAACTAAAAGGGAGTTGGGCCTATGACATAAGCTGACACCTTGAAAACTTAACTAATGCAATTTAAGCTACTAGACTAAATCATAAAAAAACTCACTCTATAAGCTATAATTTAAATTTTAAAAGCTAAGCTAATTTCACTACTATTTTTGGCCTTTTTTAGGATTTTATTGATTTTTAAAAGCTAAATTACCCTAATGTTTAAGCTAGAAATTGAAAACTTAGACTCAATCTATATTAAGCTACATAAAAACTACAAGCTACTTGAATTATTTAGGCTAATACTAACTTAGGCTAGCTAAAATGCAAGTTCAAAGGGAAATCAGTAGGAACAGCCTATGTTCCTGCTGATGCACTTGACTTAAAGGAGCAAAACAAAAATGTAGGTAACCTTGTGGTTACCACAACACTTAACACACTCACTATGAGTGTATAAACTTAAAACAAGCAATATCTAAGCCTTGGAAGGCTTAGATCAAATTTTCACAAGCAACAAGAAAGGGTAAAAGTACCCTGGTGTTGGCACACTAAAAATAAGCTTAAACTTTTTCAATTTTAAAAACTAACTTGTGAAAACTTTATCCCTAATAATTTTAAATGAAATCAAACCTGACTCAAACAAATTGCACAAATTCCTTTGACTTTTGATTGTCAAACAAGGTTAACCCAAACACCCCTTAAAATTATGACAGAATTAAAAAAGCTTTAAAGATGCTAATCCATTTGACTAAACCTTGATACCAGACATTAGTGAGCTTATACAAAGCTTATGAAACATGATTAAACAGCTAAATAAGCCAAAATCTAAGATCTACAACTAATGCTACTTATATTTTTTTGGTTTTTATGGTTTGATGATAGATTAAACACAAATCTAAGATCTAACTATACTAAATTAAAAATAGATAAAATATCATGATTAAGAAGCAATTTAAAATAAAAATAAGCACTTAAGAATCAAATAAGCACAATTGATAAGCTAATAAGCAGATAAGCAAAATTTAAGCTAGGAATCTAAGATTATAAAAGTAAAAGAGAGACTTACTTGAGCCTTAGCTTAACAAAGGCATAAATGGCTCATAGAGCTTATCTACTAGCTCTGGCTTATTTAAAATAAGCCAGTAAAGGTCCTTTGGGAGTCCTTCCACAATTGACTCCCCTTCCATAAGCCAAAATTCAATAAGCCAAGGTATAAAGTTTCATTGATTTAAATGTTTAAGTTTGATTAAGGCTTGATTAAACAAGCTCAATCTCAAGCTTATAGACTTGAGAGAGCTATAATAAGCTTATGACTAGCTTTTGACATAGTAACTTGACATTTAAAATGATAGAAGCTTATAGTGAAAAACAGTTTAAGAGTACTAAAAAAAGATTTTATTAATGACTTGAAAATGATTACAATACTTCAAAAGAGAAATTACACTAAGCTTAACAATTATACTACTTAAAGCTGAAAATACATTTTTAACTAAAATAAAAAAATAGAAGCTAGACTACTACCGTGTGTGTGTGAGAGTGAGTGCTATATATAGCCTTGTAGAGAACCTTCTAGGAACTTGCTTGCATCCCACGCTCCTTTTAATCCAAACCGTACAATCTTCCAATCATTGGGAGCTCATTATTAGCCGTTAGATCACTAGGTAGCTCACACGGATTGCCAGCGTGGCAATCCGTGATTGAGACACCTTGTGTTTATTTTAGGCATAATTTAGTGTAAAAATTGAGTCCCCTTGTGCTTCTTTGCGATAGCCACGTGTAAACCTTTGCTTGTGAGCCAATGAAAACTTTGATTTGACTTAATTATCCCTGCCATTGTGTTCATTGTCCCATGAATTGTCCTTTTTGACCTCCAATTGGTAAAAGCCCTCTCATTTGATTGTGGGTAATGTTTGGGACGATGAATGAACATTAATATGTTCTTCGCGCCCATTTTAACTGTAAAAGGGGTAATTCGTTTTAAACTTTAGGAAAATGGCAAAATTGGTCCTTGTGTTTGGTTTATAAAAGTGTAAGGTTAAATTAACTTCCATTCTTGACAGCTTTGGCCCTTGGAATTTTTTAAGAGGATAATGGACTAGATAATGGGCTTTTGGTTTTGGGCTTTTGGATCCGGGTAAGGTTTTTAAGGGTTTAAGACCCATTTAAGGTTTAAGGGATCATTTTTGTAACTTTTAAAACTTGGAGGGTTGATTTTTTTCCATTTGAGGTTTTGTCTTCTAGTGAGTTGACTTTGTTGACCCATAGTTGATTGAGAGTTGACTTTCATTGGCTTTGGCTTTGAATCTTTGGCTTCTCTTGTGCTCTTCCGTTTCTCGTGTCCGTGTTTGCCTATTTTTTGGCAGATTTCTTGTGATTTTTGATATATCCGTACCTGCACACACAAAACACAAAAACAAGTATATTTTTGCCATTTTAAGTCTGTTTTGGGTTTAATTGGGCTATTTTAGGTATAAACGGATATGTGTATTTTACACTTATCAAAATTCCCCAAACTAAACGATTGCGTGTCCTCACGCAATATTACATGCCTTATAACCAAATACCTCGAAACTTCCCTAAACTAAACCTTTGAAAAGTAGCAAAGATTTTTGTTGAGAGAGCTAAGAGATCACAAGTTATAAAACACCCGATTTCCCATTTTCAAAACTTTTTTCTCTTTTTATGATTTTTCTTGATATATTCCTAACTACAACTTATTTGTGTTGACATAATGTATTGTTTTCATTACCTCATTGGTAACTTTAAGGATCATAGAACAAAAAGCACAATTAAGTGTCTAAAAGATAACTTCATCATTCCCGATTTTTCACTTTTCCCATGCTAAGCTTAAAAATAAGATCACCGTTAAGTACGAGCTAAGATGCTAAGACTACTTATAATTACAACTTGTGAATTTCTCTTCCCGACATAAATCATATATTTAAGTGTATGTGCTCAAATTAATTTAAACCATTAAATCCACATATTTAGATAGTTGAAATCCGACCAAGCTTTACACATGGGCCTTTTGGGCTAATATGTTAATCACTTAGTAAGATCACAACTCAAAGCAAACAAAAACCTCCTTAGCTAAGACATTGTTGGTTCACTTGCCCCATGAATGACTTTCTTCTCTAGCATCCCACCGTCATCGGGTAAGTGCTAAGGCTTTTGACACCCCATCCGGAGAATAATAATCGAGACGCATGAACTTCCGATGAAAAAGCTTTGCAGACTTTTGCAAATTTTGGTTCAAAAGAATACCTTGGTTTTAGAAAAGGAAACTTTTACTATTTATTTTCTAACTTGCAACATTATTATTACTATTTACATTATTAGGCTAGGAACCGGTATCACTTTTCTTTCGACGACACATCGGCCACGCCTCCGACAAGAGCTCGTGTACTTATTATGATACCAACCCTAAATATACATCCTCCATCCTTTCTTTCGATGTCACATCGGGAGCGAACCGACAAATGCCCATGTACTTTATTGCGATGGAGTTTGTATATTAATTATTAACACTAAGGATTTATAACTTGCATCCTTTTTATTCACCAACTACATTTTTTTAATATTAATTCAACACATTATTTTTGCAAATAGAAAAATTTCATTTTAGAAAACCAAAGTATAAACTTGAACTAAAATTCTTATTTACCAACGATGTTGACTTCATCATCGATAAAGCTTTTTCTCTAAATATGTTGATTAGACTTTTAAGAGTAAAACTCTAATTTGTAAAAATTAAAAAGAACACGTATAATTAATCATTTTAAGAACTTCGGGGAAGAAAAACCACAAGTTATTCTTATAAGCCTTTAAGTTTTCCAAATAAACTTTGTTTAGCATCCTAATTCGTAATCAACACTATCATCTCTTATTCTTTGCAATTTAAAATCTCTAATAAAGAAATTCGCAAATACTTAGCCTATATAAAATCCAACTCGGCATATTTAAAATCTACTTGAGATTAGCACAAGTCTTCATTTACTAATGATTTCAAGTCTAGCATGTTTAAAGTCTACATGAGACTAGCACAAACTATCATCATTATTTGTTAAGGGAGAAAGCTAGAACTCAACACGTTCGATCGGGTCAAAAATTACTTCTTATTCTCACCAACGGAAAACCTACATTCATGTCTTAACACTTATTATTTAACTACTAATATTTTTTATTTTTTCATTTTTTTACTACAAATAAGAACTTAAAAATTTAAAATTTTTGCTATTTTTGCGGGAAAACGGGTACGTGAGAACAAAACAATAAGCAGGTAACATCAAATCGATAGATTCCCTCCCCAAACTAAAACGAAACATTGTCCTCAATGTTTAAGGTCGGGTTCTACGAAAATCTAAGCCGTTTATGAATTATGCAAAGATAAACGTGAATCGATAAGATGAAAGGATATCGGATCTCCCCAAACTAATTTCAAACAAAGGATAGGAAGCTCGAGTGAAACGGGACACAACACCGAACACGAGAGGCTTCAGAAATTGTTGGTTCAATCCTGCAAATTCCATTTCCAACAGTACAATAGAAACAAACTCCATCATATTCATTACAAACAAATTTGGCACGTACCAAAAAGACATTGTTGTTGCAAACTTTGCAAATTTTGTAGGATCTCATTAAGGTTTTGATTGTAGCATGGTTCCGGATTAGAGATAATCGGAATTTGCGGTGGACAATTATAACCAATATGAGCACCTTTCCCACAAGACTTACAAGTACATCATTGACAAAAGATATCGTCTAACAAATCACCGCACTCGTAACAACAATTATGGTTATTTGTGGAGGACTTTGTGGAGGAATTTACACCGGGCATTGTTTGAAAACGAATGGTCTTGATTAACAAGTTAGTGCTGTTATGGATGACTTGGAAAGTGTCTTGGAAGTCTTGAAAAAACTTCTCCAATTGTCTTTCGTATTAGAGCACATTGTCGGAAATATAGGGTCCATGACCGGGTCTCCACAATCGAGACAAATTTTTTCAATTTTAAGGGGTTCGTTGAGACAAGTCGGGTATGGGAACAAGAATCTTGTCTTCAAGACTCCCTTTTGAACAACCACAGTCTTTAGTGTGCAAATTTCCACAAGACGAACACTCTTTAATTGCGTAAAGGGGATTCAAACGACGATTGAGTGACGCCATAAGAATTAAACAATTGAGGGTTAAGAAAAGAATTAAATGGATAAGAAGAAAAAGAAGATTATTGGCTTTTCGAAAAAATTTTTTTAAGCACTTATTTTATTAACGAAAAAATGAGATAAGGCAACTTAAACCAATAATCAACTCGTATCACGGTAGCTCTTTAAAAGAAAAACACACAAAGGAGCGGAGAAGCGGGAAAGCGCGAAGCTATTAAAAACCTTCTCCTTTCGGGTCGTAGTTCTTCGGAACAACCCTCCTTATACCCCTCTTATAGTTTATTATCAATTAAGTGAGCCGTATTTCACAAGTGACACAAAGGCAAGTTTTAAATCTTTTGTTCGGGAACTTATTATGATAATGCTTCAGTTGAAAGCATTATATTAATGATGATTTTTATTGATAATTAAAGATAATGTTTTTATGTTTTTTGATTTTTTGTTTTTTTTAGTTTTATATTATACTAATACTAATAAAAGAAAATGAAAAATATTTTTGTGTTTTATATTTTTATAAATAAAAGAAAATATTCACAAACGGGAAAATTAACTTCACGAGGGAAGGGTCTTCAAACACTAATCGTCAAACAAACACGAAAATCGTTTCACAGCCTCCCCGGCAACGACGCCAAAAATTGACTGCTTTGAAACTAACCTTTAATATATATAAATAAATAAATATAAATATATAATAAGGATAATCTCAAAAATCAATAAAATCAATTTTTTTCCCCCCCCCCCCCCCCCCCCCCCCCCCCCCCCCCCCCCCCCCCCCCCCCCCCCCCCCCCCCCTATTGTAGTAAACCGGGAGTATCGGTTTCTCACTTCGTTATCCACAAAGTTTAAAACCGGACCCGGGTCGTTCTTCCTGGCGAGGCGTGAATTTGAAAATCGAGAATCGGTTTGAATATAATGCTTGAATGGGAAAGATAATGATTGGATTATCTAAAACTATGAATAATATGCAAACATTAATAAAAGAAAACCCTAAATGAAAACAATTTAAGAAAAACGCGAAAACGGGAATTTAAGCCTAAAACTACGGGAAAGCATAAAAGGCAAGTGATTGACTTAAAATACTACGGGAAACATAAATAAAGGCTTAAAAGGAAAACCTAAGTCTACGAGAACATTCAATTAAAGGAAATTAAAGATAAAACGCGAAAACGGAAACAGGCATTAAAAACGGACGCGACTAAAAACCTAATTTATTAAATTTTAAACCTAAAGTGAATTTTTTACTTTTAAAAAGCTAATAGTGACTAAAAAGGAAGAATAAAAAAACTAGATTAAAAACGGAAGTGATTTGAATTAAAAACGAGAGAAAATGGGAACGGGATCGAATCCCGTTCTTTAAAAATTAAATTTTTACAAAAAGGACCCTACGAAAGATTTTCTATTTTTCCTAGTGAATACTGATAAAATAAAATTTTCTAAAAAAGAAATTTTTTTTTTTGATTTTTATTTAATTTATTATAATTAAAAAATTGTTTTAAATAAAATAAATGATTAAAAATAGTAAACGAATAGGAAAAATTATGAAAAATTCAGGGAAAATAAGTTATACTACAAGAATCCTAAGAAAAATCTAAAACTTGAAAAACATCTTATTAAAAAGCCGTTAATAAGCTGTTTAGTGGTTGTGGGCTTAAAAGTCTAAACTGGCTTATATAATAAATTGTGTAAAGGATAACTGGATGAGCTAATGTAGCATAGTGTTAAGTGCGTGTGTGTTTAAAGGGAGGGTCGCAGGTTCGAGTCCTGGCCCCTCTCTTTTTGGTTAAAACTTTTTTTTTTAAAATTTAAAAGAACAAACTTAAAGATAAGCTAACAACCAGTAATTTTACTAAAAGAACTTTTGATGAAAAGCTTTTTAATAAGCTGTTTAACAGCTTAAAACATGACAGGTTACAAATCTTTTTACATTTTTTTTTAAATTTTGAAGATCATTAGCTAATTAAGCTTAATGAATGATATAAGCTAAAATCTAGCTAAACCTATCCTATTAGCTAGGTGAAAAAGAAATAAGCACATTAATCCTAAGCTATAAACAGAAAAACTAAAAAAGCACTTATGCAGTTTTTTTTAAAACAAACAGGCCAACAAGCACACTTTGAGCTTAAATTAAACAACCAAAAGAGTTTTTTTTCTGAAGAATATTTAACTTTTTATGAAAGAACAGCTTGAGGACTCTTAGAAAAAGCTTTTAAATTGAATTTTTGAAAACTGTAAGTTAAGAGGACTTACTTTTGAAAGTTGCTTTTGTAAGTTTGCTTTTGTACTGAAGTGACAAAAGAAATTTTGCTTTGCTTAAAAAACTTGCCAACTTGTAGCTTAAAATTAGATAAGCTAAAAGCTGACTTTTAAAACTAGTTGAAAACAGTAAATTTTTTGATACAAAATCTACCGGAAAACAATTTTTAAAATATCTCTAAAGTTTTACCCTCTGATTTGTCAATTGAAAAAGCTTCTTATTCAAAGTCTCCATGCTGCAAAATGCCCATCCGATTTAGCTAAACTTAAAACAAAGATATGAGACCTTGGAACCTACTTTAGCCACTACTCTATAACTCTAAAACTAAGAGTACTCTAAAAAACAATTACCTAGGAAATGGATTAAAATGATAATTGCATTATACTACTTGACAGATTTAATATCTTAAATGACAACTTAAGATACTTTAACACTCCCCTTCCCCCCAATTTATATTAAAAACTGATTAAATCTAATAAAATGAGGAGACTAGAAGCAGTATAAAAGACCCCAGGTTATATCAGCCTAAACCATGGTTAGTGTTGTTGACCCAAACACTCCCTTAGAATTTTTCATTATCCTATTAAGCTTAAAATTTTGAAAACTTATAATCAAACCTTGAATACCAGATAATAAGCAAACACTAACCATACTATTAAACTTATTTAAACTTTCTAATAAGCTAGAAACACAAAGCTAAGGACTATGCTATGAAATTGAGCTAATGACAGATCATGAAAAGCGCATTTAAGAAAATTAAGATCTAACGCATAGAATTTTAAGATAGAAGATAAAATGCAAGGAATAAGCATAATTAAACAGAGTTAAGCTCAAATAAGCAATAGAAAAGCTAAAATAAGCAGTTTATAAGCTGAAAATTTAGATAGAAAAGTAAAGAGGAAACTTACATCAACCTTAGCTTAACAAAGGCAAAAATGGCTCGAGGAGCTACTCAACAGCTCTGGCTTATCTGTGATAAAACAGTTAAGTCCTGGAGACCCTTGCCATAATGGGCCTCCCTTCTAAAACGTCCAAAAAGTACAGTTAGCAAAGTTTGTATCTATTGTATATTTACGTATGATTAGGTTTAATTAAACTCCATCACAAGATTATAGACTTGTGAGAAATAAGCTGAGCTTTTGGAACAGTAGTAAACATTTGAGAGATTAAAAAGCTTATAAGTAAAAACAGTTTTAATAAAAGAAAGCTTGATTTTATCACTAGAAAACTTGAGTACAATAAACTTGAAACTTTGGGTACATTAAGCTGAGAAGATTAAACTACATAAGCTGAAAATACAACAATACTTAACACTAAAAACTACTATCTACTCCTACTTCTCGTTCCCACTACTGTTCATCTATCTTCTTCTTTTATATGCTGAGTGTCTTCAATTCATTGTGTTTGTTGTGTTTGTGATGTGAGAGGAAAGCAAACTTCATCCTGGCCTTTCATTTATCTTTCTTGGCCCTTCATTTGCCTTGCTGCCCAATCATAAATCACAGCCCTTCATTCGTTTGCCCAATAGAAAAGTTTAGGATTGCCAACATGGCTTTGTAGGTTTGTGGGTGTGGGGTGAGGTTAGTTTTGTCGTGGGGTGAGTTTTGGACAGTAGTTGCAGGTGAAACACACGCAATGTGTGTGTTGTGAATTTGGCGGGAATGGGGGAAGGAGATATACAGTAATTCAATTCAGGGGTGAAGTTTAGTGAGTGTACAAGTTTGGTCCCTCAAGTATATATGTTTCTTTGCAATGGCAGTCCATGTGGGGGTGAAATTTTTAGGGGATGGCAGGTTTGGTCCCTCAACTTTTACTTGTTATTTGCATAGTTAGTCCCTGGAAGGACTAACGGGAGTTAAGGGACAAAGGGCATAAGGAATAACGGCCGTTAAAAGGGTCTTGGTTTGGTTTTGGGTTTAGTTATGGGCCGGGTGTATAAAAGGGGAAAATGGGTTTTGGGCTTACCCGGGTCCACTAGGTGGGTACGGGTGGGCCCACTTTTAGCAATTATGTTTTTCAGGTTTGGTTTTCGATGCTCTTTTCAACGCCATATCCCGGGGTTGACTTTGACTTCGTCTTGACTTCATTAAATGCACAAACGTTGTCGAGTCGATCTGGAAATTTTCGTTTTAGCTCCGTTTTCAATCCTTTTGAACCCTTAGCCTTAGTTTTTTCGCGCTCTTTCCAAATCCGTGCTTATTTTTGTCCGGTTTAGCTTCATTTTTGTCCTTTAGTGAATATCCGGTACCTGCACAACACAAACACAAAAACAGGCATATTTATGGCATTTTATGTGCGTTTTTGGTCGTTTAGGGTCGATTTTAAAGGTAAAAGGTATGTGTAATTACGCCTATACCAAAACTCCCCCCATGACTAAGACTTTGCCGTGTCCTTACGCAATGCTATGATCGTAAGCACTTAGAAAACTAACGAATCTCGATCTCATTTGACTATTAACCTAGATAAATTGTAGCTAAGTGGTCATCGAGCGGAATTAAAGAATAATCAATTGCGTCGACATGCCCTTTTTTACCATAATATAGACTTATTCCTACCATATTTTTGTAATTTTTCTTTTTTCTCATTTTTTAGTATTCATATGAAGAAACTAAAAATAGAACGTTTGCTTTCGTTATTTTATTACTTTTAGGGATCATAGAACAGAGGCAGTTCGATCTGAGATTGGCCCCAAAAATGGTTTAAATTTCTTCGTTCCTGACTTGTCCACTTATCCTAACCAAGCTTAAAACGAAATTCACCGCTAATTATGAGTTAAAGATGCTAACAATACTACTCATATTTGCTACTTGTTTAACTTTGCACTTCCCGACAATTATGATATCTCTAGTGTTTGTGGGTATTTTTGATATTTCAACTTTGGATAACAATGTTTGTGCAAAATTCTATGCTTCACGTTCACCGAGAATAATGAGTATGAAGGCTGATGTATCCAATGTAGCGACTTTCGTATGGCACTCCCAACCTTGAGGTTAAGGTGACCAGGCTTTTGCACCCCACAAGGATAGTATCGGGTTCACGGACCTTAGGTTTAAAAAATATCTTAGGTTTTCGTTATATACTTGCTTTAAAAATGAATAGCCAATGTTGCTAAAGCATATTTGAATTTAACCAAAAAGAGATCTTTTTTTTATTAATTCTAAAACTTTATATTAATCACTTATGCATTTGTAACCACTGGACATTTTTTTAGATGGCTGTGCTTGCTGCAACCATCGTTGTGAGCCCGGTTAGATGACAACTAAAGTTTATCAGTCTCGGGATTATTATTCTTACCATTGGCTTTCTTTAGACTGGATGTGTATTTTATTTTTAATTTTTTAATTTTTATTTATCATCATATATATATATAATTATTTATTTATGTATTTATTTATATATATATATATAGAAGACTTATTTTTGAAAAATTCAAGTATAAATTTGAACTAAGACTAAAATTTTTGCTATATATTACATAAAAAATTATTGATTTAAGTTTAGTCTCCAAAAACAACACGTATATTAATTCGGTTAAGAGCTTATGAGAGAAAAAGCAACAAGTTACATACATGAGCTCTTAAGATTTCCAAATAATCCTTGTTTAGCATCATACTCATACCTAACTCTATCATTTTTCGTTCTTTGCGAATATCGCGAACGCTTAGCCTAAAAGTTAAGGATCAAGCTAGAGCTCAACACGCTCGATCGGGTCAAAATTTACTCTAATTCTACCCAGCAGGAAAGTCAAAATTATGACAAAACACTTATTTTATTTTTGTAATTTTTTTAATTTTTTCATTTTTTTGAAAATTTTGGTGGTAAAAATGGGATTACGTGAAAACAACGGCTGCAGGCACAATCAAATCTCTAGATTCCCCCATACTAAAACTACACGTTGTCCTCAATGTGAGACTGTCACCCCCATACTAATTTCAAGGCATAATTCAAGTATTAAGGGTTCTCTACGCAAATCT
>BQNB010115682.1:0-16795 GCA_026074375.1 Tanacetum coccineum
TATAAATTAGCCTGCTTAATAATTTCTGATGCAATACGCGTGCTCACAAAAGCTTCAAGGTGGTGGATGAAAATACGATGCAGACACTCTAAAGAGTATGGAAAGAGTGTTTTAAGCTCGTCTTCAAAACAATCAAGGGGGATCGACATAGAGTTCAAAATAGCTGATGAGAACAGTTAAAGTACATAAGATAAATATATTTTATGAACGAGTTTACATAGCAGTTACCATATTAAACCTCCAGTTACAAGTCCTGCCCATACAAGACTTGTGAAACTTAGATTCATACATAATTCCATGTAAACATAACCGTGTCGGGTTTCGCGTAATACAATATTGTATAAGGTTATGAATAATAAGTTCGAGACCATTGCATCGCTCACAATGTCTTAGACAAATTTTTGAGACCATTGTGTCATCCACAATGTCTTAGAAAGGTTTAATATCTATATAGACAACTTCCATATAAGTAAGTAGAGGAATAAACATAAGGCGAACGTAAACTGCGGAGAAGAGATAACCGCAAAGAAAAGATAACCTCAGAGAAAAGATAACCACAGAGAAAAGATAATCGCAGAGAAAAGGTAAGCGTAAGCTCATAGCAAAAACACGTATAAGGCACACATGAAAGCACGTAAGGATCACATACTGGTTATAGTCCAGACCTAGATATCTACCTAGATATTCTACCTGGTTCTCTATAACCTTGGCTCTGATACCAATCTGTCACACCGCCAAACGGGGCCTGTGTAACACCCCCAAAATCAAGTCGCAGCGGAAAGATAACAATGGGGTGCTACGTCAAAGTACAAAAATCAAGATATAGAAAACGACCTTAAATGGACGTTCGTTGTATTTATTTAAAAATAGATAAGTTTACAAGATTCAAAAGAAATTAAATAAATACAGAAGCGTAAGTAAAATGTAGCGGAAACATAATTAAGTTTTGAAAAGTCAACGAGTATGAATGATAATAAAGTCTTAAAAGATGATATCATATTGGCACAGTACACTCCAAATAGCACGTCAAGCATTCAAAGCTATCCACAGAAAAAACATGCTAAAAAAAAAAACGGTCAACATAAAGTTGAGTGAAGTTCATAGGTTTATGTAAAACATTACGAGGATAAAAAACGTTTAGTGAATACAAGCTCACTCAAGTATCATGAAACGGTGTTTAGTAAATTGGAAATGTTCAACCTAAGTAGTGGACCACAAGATTTCAAAGCGTAGATGACAATCTAGCAGTTTACGATTTCAACAATACAAAGCACGAAAGTACTGTTATAACAAATATAACTCACAATGCAAGTAATCTCTGTTGCGCTACAGCTTATGACACCGATGATAATAAATAGGCCCATATCAATCATGCCCACATAGTATTCCTGCCCTTAACTGGTGTCCCAAACCCAAGAACCACCACAACGCACATCGATATGACATATATCCGTTTGTACTTCATAGTGGGGAACCAAAGCAGATAGGGATAATTAGTCCTCATAGATCTATTTAGTATCGAACGTCACTTAAACCAATCCAATTGGTCATAGGTGACTAACGGTTCATGATAGTTTGGGCAATAGTGGTTTGTAGCAAAACTTAGGCAACACATAAACAGGAAATGATAACAGAAAACACTTGTGTCCAATGTAAAAGTAATCAACGTTTTCGTAAAAGCTTAAAGCACTTAAATCCATAAGTAAAAACGAGTGTGACATCAATCATGTAACGAGTTTGTAATCAATGTATAAACGAGTTGGAAATTCAGTAACGTAAACGAGTTTGTAAACGAGCATGTTTCTCACCCCAAAAGTAGTAAAGTATATTGTAAAACCAGTAACACTTGGGTCTAATGACTCACACTCGCCATTGCAAGAAACAATTGGCAGATATGCAAATAATATGCACAACAGAAACGAAAAACGAATCGGCTCGACCAAGAAGATGCAACTTAACTTATCGGCTAAGTCCCACTAGCTTAGGATGAAGAATTAAGGTTTTCCGATGGATGAGTACATCAACGCGACACGTTGATAAAGGATTTGGATTTCAAGTTGTAAGAGTTTGGTGGTTGGTTAAATAAAATAAACCGAAAAGAAAATGCAAGGTATGTAATATATTCCGTATATATTACATATGAGAAAAAGAAACAATTATATAATTCATATGGTGAATTATATAATAAAGACAAACAACCAAAAGAATAAGTCGCAATATATAATACTTTTCAAGTATTATATAAGAAACATAAGAAAAATAATTGTAACAATATAATTCGACACGTTTTCAAAAGTCACTAATTAAATTAATAAATAGTTCTTGCATCAAAGTAAACAAAAAGGAATAAGAACATCAACACGTTTTAAAGTTACGAATTTGCTAAAGGACGTTTTTAAAATTTTACAAAAGTTATTATTCTGTTTATTAGTCGATGAATTAAAAATAACATTTAAAATTTAGTATTTCGTTCCTCGACAGGTTAGTTAACTAATTTGTCCCATTTGTAAAAGTATAGTTTCAGTTATTTACCGGTTATTGAATATTTACAATTAATAATCTAAAACTATATAAATTTTCTTTTTTATCGGTTTTCTAAAATAAATAGGAATATAAATGAAAATACTAAGTATATATTTTTTTTATAAATTTCGGCATGACCTAGTCGTTTATACGACGTTTCCCATATTTATAAAATTCAACATTTTCCCCTTAATCCAATAAATGTTGCAAATATCCGCGTGTTTTTAATTTGTATAACTAGACGAGGTTGAATAATAATAAAAATAAGCAAAACCAAACACACCCTTATTGATTGTTAAACACACAACCCAGCGCACTCTTATATGATCGTTAAACTCAATATCCAAAAAGCACCCTTACGGTCATTAACCAGCAAAACCAACCAGACCCTATGGGTTGTAAATGCGAAAACCAAACGCGATATGGCTGTAAACCCTGATCCAAATCCCCCTTACAGTCGTAAAACACAAATCCAAACACCCCCACTGAACTGTTTAAACGCAGAAACAAACACTCCTTTAGGGCTGTAAAACACAGCAATAAACACCCTTATACGGGCGTAATTACTAGCCGAATCAAAGGAACCAAAAGAAAACTTAATATAAAAAAATTATAACAAGTTAAATCAACCAAAACCACTCATTTATTATTATTTTTACATAAATGTACCATCCAAGCCTCTAAAAAATATGATGTAGTATGGTAGGTGATGGTTGGCGGCAGGATGTTGTGGTGTCGATGGGTGTCATAGTGGCCGGTGTGGAGTGCCGGCTGTGATGAAAGGTGTCGGTTGGTAGAGATGATGATGGGTCGGTTGTCGCGATGGTGGTTGTGATGAAGATGATGGTGGTTCAGAGATGTTGAGATGTGGCGGTGGAGGTGACACGTTGGTGATGATGTCGTGGAGATAAAGGTGTCGGCCGCTTAAGGTGGTGATGGTGCGGCGGCTGTTGGACGGAGTTGGTGATGATGTTTTTGGTGGGTATGACGATGGTGAGGTGGTGGTTCTGGTGTTGGTTACGGTGGGTGGATGGTGTCGGCGGTGTGGGCTCGCGGTGGTGGCTGCGACTGGCCGAAAAATTTTGGCCGCGAGGGTGGGTGGCGGCTCGCCGGAGGTAAAGGAGAGAGGGAAGAGAAGCTCGGGATATTTATGAGATAAACCCTAGTTGCTTGAAATATAAACTTGAAAGTTTAAAATAATAAGTGTAAGTGAAAATAGTTTAGGTAGGATTTTTAAGTATTCCACAGGGACCAAAAGTTAATTTCGTTAATTAATTGTTCAGTACTCTCGTTTAAAGCTAATAACAGATGATTCAAATTACGAAATTCCGCCATTGGTTTTCCAAACGATTTTTCCTATAAAAATTGAGTATTTTACATTGAGAAGCTAATTAATTTTATAATAATTTTATAAATATATTTAAAATGTTTATTATTTATTTTGGGTATCACGGGTAAGCTTTGCCCGTAAAAATAAAACTTTAATTCGAATGTTCGCATTTTTAACAAATGATTTGAATAAAACAGTAAATAATTTTATTAAATATTTTTATTTAATAATTTTGTTATATAAATATAAATTTAAATATTCTTGTGTCGGTACGCGTTTCGTACGGTGTTCAAAACTTTGCGAGGATATTTAAGTCATTTTCTGCTTGGTTTCGTGTCTAGGGTAAATCTGAAAAGTTGTCCGGAATGTCGTTTTACATTAAATTGCTTTAGAGTCCGAGTCGTGAAAACGTAATTTAGTGGGTTGTTTTTGATAAGTCAACATAGGAATACATATATCTTCTCGTTTTCAAGTCAAATAAGTTTGAAAAATAAATTTGTAAATGAGAGATAATAATAATAAATATGATTTATTATTTAAATACGTTTTAAAAATCTACCGGCTACGCGGTAATCGTTTATTTTTTTACAGTAAAAGGTCAAAAGTCAAAAGTCAAGTCGGTAAACCAAAAGTCAAAGTGTAAATTAGTAATTGTAAAATTACCGAAAAATTGCGGGTGTGACACTGTTTTACTTATGTGCTAAAACAAATGCTATGTTTTTGGACAATGCTATGTGCCTATGATTGCGTATGTGAATGCTGTTGTATATGTTCATGCATGCTATTGGGTACATAACTAAGAATTATTAAGCCGGCCTATTGTACTCCAGCTGGTAGGCATATGTTTAGAGACTATAATCGCTTGAATCCATTGTTGAAATGTTGTATGACTTATTGCTATGACAATCAATGATTTCTGTGATTGCATTGGAATTCCTATTATACTAACTTGCACAATGCAAACGGCCGCTATAATACTACACTATTGTCCTCTCAAATATCTGGCCAGACATCTGGTTTATACTCTAAACTACGAGCTCAACCAACTTTATTTTGATCCTTATTCGAGTATCATTTTCAGTGAAGCGAATGCTCAGTTGAGTACAGATAGGATGCCTTAGCAAACTAAGAGAATCCTTTAGGATCATCTCTTGAAAGCCTACAGTTGTAAGAACTTTGTTTTTCAGTTATGTATCTGGGAGCATTTTTAGACTTGATTACCGCCATGTGTGGTAGCTTGGCATGTAATAACTTTAGACCTATGTGTTGTGAATTAACAAGATCATCGAAAAACAAGTATCCACTTATGAAACGGAGGACGTTGTGACACTTTCATTTGTATGCATTTTAGTTATCTCTATAGTGACACCATGTTGTTATGACGATAAATCCTCTTTTCACCCACGTAGTTTCCGCCTTAGACAGAAGGTGTGCCAATTGTATAAGAGCCATGGTTTAAGAGAACCTAGGTGGTTTAGCCCTAGACTATAACCTAGGAACCCTTCATATAGCGTACATAATAGGATCTATTTATGCGGTTTTCCCGCTATATTTGCTTTTGCGCTTAATTATCGTCCTATCGTCTTAGATAAAATCAATCATTGACTATGTAAGTATGGCACTGAGATAATCGGGAAAGGATGCATATAAAATACGGTGGCCAACGTAAATATAGACTGCATCACAACCCACGTGTACTTAGGTGATCCTGCTCACTCAAAACGGTATTGACAACTAGGGCCGCGATTTGAACAATAGTATATTAGGACCGTCTATATACGAAATTCCCCTCCTACCTAATGTTACCTATATCCTCCCTCATGTAGATAATGGCTCCAACGATGACAACCCACAATGCTGGTCGACGTACTGCTTCAACACGAGGTGGAAGGACGGTGCGACAGACTGTAAAGAGGAGGTGGAAGAACTGGAGAGCAAACGACAAGTTGGTGGACGAACTTGTGATCTAGGTGGCCGAGGTAACAGAGTGAATGGAGGCGTTGACTAAGTCCCTGACTTTGCTACTATCAGCTCTTAGCAATTGTAAGACCTACTTCCTACTATCGTCGCTCAAGTAGGTGATCGCGTTAGCAATCAAGGGAACATTGGGAATCAAAACGACAACGCCGCTGACGACAACATCCCTGAGGATGATAGGAATGTCAACATAGGAACGGTAAGGAAATGGGTTTTTCATATACAAGGACTTTGTGGCATGCAAGCCAAAGCAATTTGATGGTAAGGGTGGCGCGGTAGCTTACTGTAACCTCTGCCCTTTTTGTGTTATAAATATTTCATTAATAGTCCTTTGACTATTTAACTTTTGTCAGTTTATTCAGATTTTGTACCGTGTTTACGGTGGTGATTTTGATATATGGGATGATTCGAGGTTTATTGTGATGAATAATCCTTCTTTGAAGGTATAAAATAGTGTTATGTGTATTCCGGGTGGTTCGACCCGTGAATTTTGAGAAATGCAGAAAAACGAGTCTGACACGCCCGTTAATGTCCAAATTGAATTTTGAAGGGTTTAAAGTGTAAATACGGCAAGTGAATGCTCTAAGTTAATGGAAAAGTATTTTTAAGGTGAATAAAAATGCTTTTTCACTTTGGGGTAAATTTTACGGTTGAGTTTTACGAGCTTTTAAGTGATTTCAACACGAGAAGAAAGCCCGGACTCCTTTGATCCCAGGCCGCTATGGTTAGAAAGGAGAACAAAGGGAGCTAAAATTTTTAGCTCCTTTGTCTAAGAGATGTACACATATATGCTTCCACTAGAATTTATATTCATCATAATCCATTCCGTTACAAAGAAATAAAAAACACACACTTTCTCGTTTGAGGTGTATATTCGTCGCCACCATAACAAAATACACACACAACTTATAATTTTTGAATTTGAATCAGAAAACATGAAAAGAATAAAAATTTAGGGTGATTTAGTGTTTGGTTATTCATTTAAACAACGTTTGGGTTGTCCGGTTCGTGTCGAAATCTACAAATTTGAAGATTTTATTTTTCTAATTTAAAATTTGTTTGTCCTTTGGGTTTATTTTGATGCATAGATGTTAGTTGTACAAGTTTATTGTAACACCCCCAAAAATATACAACGCAGCGGAATACCACATGGGGTGCTACTTCATAATACACAGCGCTAGATACAAGAGAACGACCTCTAAATGTGTCGTTTGTAAAACAATCTCGTTGATTTTCTGAAATCAAAATAATAGTTGTCCCATATTTGCATCACCATGAAAAACTTGAATGTAAAGACTCCAATGCACATCAAATAATCCAAGCATCTAATTCACCTAAGAAAAACATGCTTAAAAGTGTCAACATTAAAGTTGGTAAGTTCATAGATTAGTTTAAATATGAATGTAAGTTTCAACAATGTATTTGTCCACTGTATCATCACAGTACCAGTGAAAAAATCCCAAAGATTTTATAAAGAATGCACAGAAACATTTTATGTCACAAAAGTACAAAACTATATCCAAAGATTTTTAAAGAATGCATGACAAATTTAATGTCACCAAAATGGTTTCAAGTCATAATGCCACTTTATTCAGGGCAACGTATAATCATTAGTATAAAACAATGATTGCGATTAATCTAAGTTCATGAAACTGCGACGAATACTGTATGATATGCACTTAAATAAAGGCACAGTGATGTGTATTTCCACCTTATTCAAATGTACCATAATTGCTTTCACACCTTAATTCAAGCCCATAATTGCTTTTCACCTTATTCAAGGCACATAATTGCTTTTCCACCTTATACACTGGCCCCTATGGCATTCCACTTTTCAAGGCGGCCAAAATTGTATTACCACCTTAATATCTGACATGCTATATCTTTCGTATTAGCCGAGTGATAAGCTAAGTCACCCGAAACGGGATTGTCAATCCCATAGATTCTATTTTATAACATTTCCGCTTACCCTACAATTGATTTACAGTTCAATGCAACCTATGAGCTAATCCTGTATTATAAAAGTATAGTATGTGTCTACGTTCAAAAATTTAACCAAGTATTGTATCTCCCCGCGAGATATATAAATGAGTATGTAAACCAAACAGGTAATCAACCATGTAAAAGAGTTTGTAAGCATTCATGTAAACACGTATGAAATCGACCATAGTAATTTAGTTTTGCAAACAATTTGCACAAGCATGTTCTCCACTCCCCAAAAATATATGTAAAAAAAACCCAGTAAAAACATTGGGAGCTCATAAACACACCTTGATCAAATACCACGGATCAAAAATCCCAAGAAATCACAACCGAATCTGCAATGATCTCGGCCACACCTATAAAAAGTCGCTCCTATTATAATACACGTATTAAATAAGATAATGTATGCGTACACGTAACTAACGAAATCATACATAATTTTATATGTATACATACATATATACAAGTGGATGAAAATCCACTATGCGCGTCTTTAAACCTTAACCCTTAGTATATTTTATTTATATTGAACACCCCCAAATTGGGTTTCGCAACAGCGGAATAAGGGTCCGGGGCATGTATATTTATGGATCTACAACACCAAGAGAATATAGATACGACCAAAAAATGATCGTTTGAAAACGATACATTTGGATTTAACAAAGTCATTGTTACATAAGCCCGTTAGCTTAAACTTTCACGTTAATCAAATACAAAGATTTTCCGCCATAACATTAACAAAATGAAATTGCGACCAAAATCTTTAATGCATAGACATCCATATCAACAACCACCAATGTATCCATCGCACCTTGTGCTTATTGATCCCCTGAAAAACATTGCTTTAAAACGTCAACAATATGTTGGTGAATTCATAGGTTTGATAAATCATATATTGTAGGACCACAAGATTTTCCCCAAGTGTATGATAATGCAACAGATTGGCAGATAACATATAAATTGTAATTACGTGCTCTAAGCTCATGACACTGAAGCTTGACGTGTAATGAATACCAAATAATGCCCTACATTGCCCCGTGATGATGTTCTAACCCACAACCTTTATCGACCATGGTATACGTTCTTTGTCTAGTGATAAGCTAATCACCCGACCGGGGTTTCAACCCAATAGATTCTATTAATACATCGCGCTCACAATAAAATTTCATGATAATGGGCTCAGATATAGAGTTATCGCACTTAGCAACACGTAATTCTTAACAAGACCACTTAACCACTGTGTCCAATGTAAACATTCCATTCTTTCACCCCCAAAAACTTTGTAAAACAAAAGCATGTAAAATGTGTGGCTATGAACTCACCTTGAGTGAGTAATGTCGAGTGTATCACAATTAACCGCGCCACGCGAATTGATCAAATGCAACCTACTAAATTAAGGTCGAGTAAGTACTCTGATACTTATCCTAACAAACGATGAATATAATCTAATAGTTGTATACATTGTACTTTCGTTTAGGGTTTAAATTAATAATTTAAAATAATAAAATTTTTAATAAAAAAAAAAAAAAAATTCCATAATTAAAGAGGTCATGACCTGACGTTCGAGAGTTTAGGACACTTAAACGTAAATCTCAACAACGGTTCGTCGAAAACGCCATCCAAAAAGGCCCTCATTATGAACACTCCCTATAATATAGTACTTTGATAACCACTTAATATTCCTATATAGCTCAATCACCAACTAATGGTTTTTAGAAAAATGTGTTTATAAGTTAAAACCGTCTATAATTACCAGTTTAGTAAACAACTGGCGTAACTTTCGCGTTTTAAAGGCCGCGATTCTCGCCGTTTCTTATTCCATCTTTCGTAATACAAGACGGTTATCGATATTTTGACATTTCCAAAATTTTCTCAACTGATGAACAGTAACTTTTACTGTTCATGACAGACGTGAGTTTCGTATAAAGTTCGTATTTGTCGTCGTAAAACCCGTAAATGCCGTATTTTTATATATTCGTTATAGCGCCGTTTTAATGATTCTTTTCGAGGAAGTTCTCGTATTGAAAGTTCTATATTTTATGAGTTTACAAAAATATAACTTCTGTCATGAATAGTAACTTTTTATAAAAAATAAGTTTTTATAAAAGTATTAATTGGTCGAAAACCTCGCGAATCAATAACTCGTTCGTTATTATTTGAAAAATTACGATTCTTATCATTTTGGAAATCTAAAAATATGTATTATTTGTTAAAAATACTAACCCTGTGCTGTTTGAAATTTTATAAAAATGTTTTTATAAAAATTACTATACGACATCGTTTATTAACGTATAACTCGTTTTTTAACAAGAACTTTTCTATATTAACCGTTAACAAGTTTCTTACTTTTTCGAATCTCGTGAAATGTATTATCTTATAAAAATATAAAATAATATGTAAAAAATTTTCCGGATTTGACAGAATGTTTATGCTTGTTTGTTAAGTCCATTATGACTTATTCTTATACTTTACTACTTTTAGTTTTTACCACAAGTCTCATATATCATATACTTTATAAATCATACATATATGATGTGTCCTTTGTCCATAATAGTCCTTAAGTGTCCAAGTTACCAAGGTTAATTAATTTATGATAATACTTAAGATCATAACTTTACTTAAGAAATCTCTATTTACTAGTTTTGTAAATTCCCATTTTTAAATATAACAAGTGTGTACAAGTGCATATCTTTCCATAGACCCTTATTTAGTGTTCTATAATCAAGATTAAAAGTCCATAATCAATATAACAAGTCTTAATGTAATATCTTTAAGTTGAAACCATATAATGAATTATGAAAACCCTAATTTACTCCATATATGTTTACTTCAAACAACCATATATAGCAACTTTTTAACCACCAGGACTTTTAAGAACATGATAGTATTAAGATAACACCAGCATATATAAAAAGTATCCCGGCCATATGTGATCGCGATTTGCCGAGTTCAGAGGAGAAGAGAGCCGGGGAGCCGGATGGAGATACTTGAATAAGACTGCCAGCGCAGATGTATAGTAGACATATAATTGCTAAAAAGAACGATAAACATATACTAAACGACGAATGTAACGATTCAAGAATGCGCATAATATCCAGTAGTCATCAAATATAGACCCTATTATGTGAGATATGATTCGATAATCAAAGTGCTAAACCTTGTTTAGCAACAAAAATCCAAGCTTACACAAAAAACCCTAAGCCTTTTCTCAATAGAACCCTAACTTTTCTTTCTCTTGATTAATGCTTGAATATGGTTAGCCAATGCTTGGGATCACCTTAGTAATTTTAGATGTAGATGTATATAGAAGGGTATGGGTTGTATAAAAATTTATATGGTTTGTGTGGTGTGTGTTTGTGTGCCGTAGCTTATGAGAACAAGGGAGGGAGTTTTGTAAAATTTTTACCAAGTGTTTGTGTTCTATTGTTATCTCTTGAATGTTTACTTGCATTATATGTGTAGCTAGTCAAAAAGGTATGAAAATGTTAGTCAAGGAACATAGTATGGTCCTTTAAGTATGGTCTTAGGTCTTAGTCCTTGGTCAAGACATGGTAGGGTGGTATGACTCAAATAGTAGAGAACATCCAGAAACATGGAATTGTGTTGAAACTTGCATTTCTTGGTCCTTTTCTCTCCATAACCGGTTTTTAGGTGAATATGTATGATAATATTGAGATAAATTTTTGGGTATTTGGGCATAACGTGGTATTTGTTGAAGCGAGAAAAGTTTTCGTGGTCCGGAGTGCCTAAACGCAATTTTATCGCGAAACGTATACACTTTACGTACCGATAAAAATAAAAGAACAAAGTTGATAATTAACATTAAAATAATATATAACCCTGCTTGATGTAAACATTTAATTGTTTTGGATGCCCGTTAACATTGTAACGCTAATTTGGCGTACGCGATTTAACTTAACTTTTACAATATTAAAGCAAACAATACATAATAAAAAAAATAGCACATTTATTGACGTCGCAAAGACTTGAAAACACAGGGTGTTTATAGAACTTCCCCCGTAAACGAGCCTTGTCCTCAAGGCTCACAATGCAGCACTTTGACGACGGTGTGGTCTTTGGTGAAAGTTGTGGATATTTCTTCATTAATAGGTCTTCACGCTCCCACGTGTACTAGGACCTCTCTTGGAGTTCCCATCGAACATTGACCAATGGGATCCGACTCCTTCAACCGTTTAACTTCGTCCACTATTCCTACCGGTTTCCCTCAACAAAAGGAAGTATGTCGTCCAAATTAAGTCCAGTCCGACGGAACGCTATGGTGTCGTCGGCATGAACACTTTTCAGATTAGAACATGAAATGTATTATGGACCAGCTCATTCTTCTGGGAAGTTCAAGCTTGAAAGCAACTTCTCCACCCTTTCTATCACCTAATAAGTCCCAACATACTATTCAACTCCCCGTTTGCCAAAGCCGTACAACCCCCTTTTCCAGCAGACCTTAAGCATGACCATGGTTCCCCGACATGGAATTCATTGGTTACGCTTCAAGTCCAACTTAACTCTTCTGCGGTCACGAGCAGTTGCATCTTGTCTTGATCTGAATGATTTTCTCAGTGGTTATCTGGATCAGTTCTGGACCGAGTATTTGAGCTTCTCAACTTCTATCCAAACAAACAGTGAGTCGACATTTCCGACCATAAAGTGCTTCAAATGGTGCGCCTTGATGCTAGCGTGATAGCTATTGTTGTATGAAAACTCGACTAATGCAAATGTTAACAACCCTTTCCAAAGTCGATAGACAAGCACGCAACATATCCTAGAGAGTTTGAAAGGACCTCTCGCTTCCCTCGGTTTGCGATGGTACGCCGTACTACATTATCTAAGTTGTACCAAAGCACTCTGAAGTGACTCCAGAAATTTATCGAATCTCGGTCACGATCTCAAATGATTGAGACGGGTATCCCATGCCTCGTGACCAACTACCTTTAGGTACAAACTTGCAATTTTTATCCAAAGGATCGGACTCATCTCATCGGTGTGAAGATCGAAGACTTAGTGAGTCGGTCAACGATCACCCAATTGTTCATAACCTTGAGACGTCATGAACTCATGACGAAATCCATGGTGATTTATCCACTTCCATTCGGCGTAACTTGGGTTGTACCACCCCCCAACCCTACCCAGAACAATCCTGGACAGGCCTTTGATGTTCGCCATTTGACCCTTAGCACAGGTCAAGTACTTATTAACGAAAAGTGGCTATGTCGGCTTTCATGTTGGCCCACCATTAATTACTTCTCATGTCGTGTACAATTGTCGAAACCGGATGAATAGAGTATTATCGATTTATGGATTCGGCATGATCACAGTGTCGTAAATCGCCATAACAAGTAACCAACTCCTGCATGAGGCACTAGGGTTCCATCCGCACGAGGTTCCAACTTTTGTTCTCTAATACTTCCTGAAATTTAGCATTTTCAACCAACATTCCCAACGTCTTCACATCTCTAATGTTCTCGGTTTTCAAGCTCGATCTGAGCATTTAAGATCTGTTTGGAAGATCCAAACTAATAGTCATAACCAAGGCTCGAACTCTTAGCGGTGGTTCTCGTTCTTTCCTGCTTAAAGTGTCAGCAACAACATTTGCTTTCCCCGTGTATAACGAATATCGCATCGTAATCACTTAACAACTCCAACCATCGTCGTTGCCGTCATGTCAACTCTTTTTGATCTAGATGTGTGCAAACTCCTTGTGATCGGTGAACACCGTACTTGGTTCCGTAGAAATAATGGTCTCCAGATTCTTGAGAGCAAATACCACGCACCATTCTAATCATAGTTGTGTAGTTTTTCTCATGAATCTTCAACTGTCGTGAGCATAAGAATCACTTTTTCTCTCTGCATTAATACAGCTTGCACCAAACCCATCTTCGAAGCGTCGCAGTGATGCGATGAAATCTTCGCTTCCTTCAGGTAATGGCAAGGATTTGGTGTCAACTGCAACAACTTTTGCCTTTAACATTAAAAGCTGCTTCTTGATTATCGCCCATTCAAACTAATCTTCTTCTGGGTGAAGGCTCTGGGTCATGTTGCTTTGAGCAATCTTTTGAAAATCCCTCAATGAACCCTTCGATAGTATCCACAAGACCCAAACAACTGACGAATCTCCGTTGGTGACTTAGGATAAGTCCAATCCTTAATGGATTCAATCTTTGGCTGGATTCTCCACATGAATTCCTTCACATCGATCACATGTCCTAAGAACTTGTACTTAGAATCCAAAAATCACATTTGGAAAACTTGGCATACAACTCTTACCTTCATAAGCAATTCCAATATCTGCTTGAGGTGTTCTTCTGTTCCTTATCTTATTCTTCGAATATACAAATTCCATCAATAAAGACAATCACAAATTTATCCAGGTATGGTTTGCAAACCCGATTCATAAGGTCCATGAATACGGCAGGTGCGTTTGTCAAACCAAACGGCATAACTTGAAATTCGTAATGCCCATATCGAGTTCTGAAGGCAGTCTTCGAATGTCCTTCTTCTCGAAACCACCTTAATTGTGATATCCTGACAAAGTTCAATCTTCGAGAAGAAACTCCGACCCTTGGAGCTTATCAAATATGTCATAATACCTTGGAGCGGATAACGGTATCTTCACCGTTAATTTATCATTTCCCGGTAGTCAATGCACTCCGGAATGACCCTCCAGTCTTCTAGACCAACAGGACCGGAGCCCCCAGGGTTTATGAACTAGTCCTAATAAAACCTTTATTTCGATAGCTCCATTAATTGCTCAGAAAACTCTTTTCATCACGGAAGGCGCCAGTCGATAAGGTTGCCCGTGCTACCGGTGCAGCACCAGTGTACCAAATCAATTTGAAATTCCCTAGTCGATTCGGAGGAAGAACCCGCAGAGGCTTCATAAAATAACTTCAGAAAGTCTTGAACTATGGTACTCCCACAAGTTGCTCTTCTCCGACTTGTCTTCAATCTCTTTTGTAGTGACATGTCTAAAGATAGGAAACCCATTCTCCAAGTACTTCGCGATTTAGTGCAAGAGATGATGTTTAATCGTGTCACATTTCCCTGGGTACTTCCGTCACCGTGTATGGTCAGGGTTTTATTTTTACAGGGGATGCGAACAATCTTCTCGGCACATGCAATGACCGCTTGGTGCTTTGCCAACCAATCCATACCGATTATAGCATCGAAACTACCAAGTTCTACCGGCATTAAGTTTATATTGAATTGGTGGTTTAGGAAGTTTAATGTGCAACCTTAAGTATAGTGTTTAACCGATTATCACCGTCGGCTAGTTCAACATCATAATATGATCTAGGGTAGAAGGTGTGATTTCAATTTTGGAGCTGAAATTTTAAATTTTTTAAAAATGCAGTAGACACAAAACTTAGATCGGCAACCCGAATCAAACAAGATATCAGCATAACGATTGTTTAGAAGGAACAGTACCCTGCAACGACATTGTCCGGGTTTTGCCCCCTACATTTCAAACAACCACATTACACCTTCGCTGGAGCCCTATCAATCCCGGCTTTTGATTACCACGGTTGCCTTTGTTGTTCTTCAGTCTTGGACATTCCTTTTTAAAATGCCCCTGCGCTCCACACTCAAACAATTATCGTTTTCTGACCCGATCCGGTGCCCTTCTGGTTTTGTTATTGTTGTTGACATTTCCTGTACCCCTACAGTCACGAGCGATGTGACCATATTTGTTACATTTATAGCACTTTGGAGCACACGGACCGTCATGGTGGACTTGCATTTTTGAGCATTAGGGGTCTAGATCCCCCAAATTGTTTCTTATCACCTGAACCATCAGTGTTACGCGCCACCCCGGTGTTCTGCCTCTTGTTTGGCGTGCTGTTGTTATTCTGATTTGCATCGGGAAGATGTTTTTCAGACTTCTCTTGTTTTTCCACTTGTCTTTCCCCGTCCCCGTGGTACTGACTCTCTTGGTCCATCAACTCTGTGGCCATTTCGATAGCCTCTTGCATTGTCTTTGGCTTTGAAGCCACGATGTTTCCATGTGATCATGTCGTGCAATCCCCGACAATACCTTTCAATTTTATCCGCTCCACAGAACATCTAACACACAGTAGTGCTAGCTCTTAAAAACGTTGGTTGTACTTGACCACATCAGTACCTATTACCTTCAAGTTCCACAACTCAGCCTCAAGCTTCTTCATTTCGTTTCGTGGACAATACTTGTCAGTCATCTTCTTCTTCAGATTCAACCCAAGTCATTGAATAAGCAACATCAATGAGTACAGACATAACATGGGTATCCACCATGTCAAGGCTCCTGCTAACAGAGACAGGTAGCAAATTTGATCTGATTTTCCGCCGAGTATTGCTTATACGAAAGAAACATTCTCCATGTCTTTCAAACCATTGGGTTAGACTCAAGCCACTCCCTCGGTGCCCTTGAAGTATAGAGGTTTGCACTTCATGAAATCCTGGTAAGTGCACTCGCGAGCAACGCGTTCAGATCCCCTGACACCCGTTCCCGAAGAATGGCTATCAGTGCCATTCCTAGTTGAGTCACGTGCAGCCAAGGCGGCATTTACTCCTTGATTAATCATAGCTTGGAGTTGGGCATTAGTGACATTAGTGGTTGTGGTTGCTGTTGGGGGGGGTGTTGTCGTGGCTCGTGTTGTCCTCGTGGCTCTTTTTGGGACTCATGCATGATCACAGTTCGTAAATCGCCATAACAAGGTAACCAACTCCTGCCATTGAGGCATAGGGTTCCATCCGTACGAGGTTCCAACTTTTCCGTTCTAATTGCCTCTGGATATTTAGCATTTTCAATCAGCATACCTCCAACATCCTCACCCTTGATGTTTTCTGGTTTCCATGCTTTAGTCTAAGCATTCAAGATTTGCTTAGGAAGATCCAAGCCAATAGTCATGAGTAAAGCTCGAACTCTTAACGGTGGTTCCCGTTCTTTCCTGCTCAAAGCATCAGCAATGACATTTGCCTTCCCTGGGTGAT
>BQNB010115683.1:5845-21513 GCA_026074375.1 Tanacetum coccineum
AAACCCTGATTACAATGCGAACATCTTAGATTAATCAACCTACTTTCATGAACTAAATGGTGTTACAAATAACACGCAAAATCAATAGAAAAGAAAAGTGAAACAAATTGAACTCGATTCAAACACATTTTCATTCAAATACAAGCATGAATAGCTTAATTAGTCTTCTTCATAAAACTAGATTCTATTACAACTAACATGATATACAAGCATGCATAGCTTAACCAACTTATTCTCCCTCGAGCTTCACCAGTGGGTATGAATCTTCTAGTACATCTCGATATTGGCCTCCATTTTTAGTTAAAGAGTTGTCGCCTATAATAAACAGAATACCATTTTCCCAATTTATACAGTCACAGAGATAATGTTATCTTAAGGCATTTCTTGCAATATAATAATGACGACTGGGAGAAATTTTTGATACAGAAGGTTGGAAATATACTGGTGGAACTTGATAAATCAAAACATGAAAACAGAAACGTACCGACGAACCAGACCTGGACCGAACATTTTGGTCCAAACTTTTGGACCAAATCGGTTTTCGATCCAGTCCGGTCCTGGTCGGTCAGACTTTCAAAGATCATGCTCGGCCCTAATGGTAGCATCTCGTAAGAAATTTATAGGAGATTAAAAAAGAAAAAGAATCAGGTGAAAGTTATGCATCACTGTTTAAATTTACAAATCAGTAAATAAATAAGCTAATGGCTCCCTTTATAGAGTTAAAAACACATCATAAAATTAGATTAAGTCCTAATAAGCACAAGTTAGAAAAAATCATGTTTAATATATGCTTCATGAACTTTTTACATCCAAATGGGTTCGAAGATCAGACAAAAGACTACTAAATGCCATAAGCAATCAAACATTTGATGTACATACCAACTACTATACAGTAACGCGTAAAAAGTACACAGCGAAATTCCGTTGATCAATATTACAACTTGCAACAAAGTGTGCTAACGGATACACATACACGCCTGATATAGCTAGTCTCTCCGTGCATCCTTGTTTTACAAGTTCCAAATTCGTTATACAAAACAGTTGATTTTTTAGAGGCTCTCATACAAGTCTTAGTTCATATTCACCCCCGCCATTGGTATATACCGCACCCATGGAAGAGCTTGGTATAACGAGTTTGGAACTCATCTGCAGGTGTGTCTATGGAATTTCGCTTTGTGTACTTTTTAAACATTACAATCTGTAGTTGGTATGTACATCAAATGTATGATTACTTTTGCCATTAGATTCCCGTCGTAGAAACTCATTAGTTAATAATTTAAGTCCATATAACAGAAAACTTGAAAAAGAAAAATAATGCATTGAATGCCCTTTAGATTCGTATGTAAAACGAAAGAGTTAGCTAACGTGTGTTTACAATTTTATGGTTACTTGAATGTAAAAAGTATAATTTAAGGCTAGGATTTCAGTGACCTAAAAAAACCATATTTTTATACACCGCATCTCCCTATATAGTATCGTAATCAAGAAACCACCGAAAACTGTATATAGAATAATTATGAAATTATTCTCTCGGTGGTTTTTGGTGGTTTTTGATTACGATACAATATAGGGAGATGCGGTGTATAAAAATATGGTTTTTTTCATGTCACTGAAATCCTAGCCTTAAATTATACTTTTTTTTCGAAGCTTGATTTGAGAAGTGGTTACCATCAGATTCGGGTGTTTGAAGATGATATACACAAGACTGCATAACATGTATCGTTACTTGCATATTTGATAGGTCGGTGGTGTTGGGATTTTATAAACTAGTAAACCACTTACTTACTATGAATGGATAGAGTTATGACGTATGAATTAACACACAAATTAAACATGTAATTATACTAACCTATTGAATTACTAAGACGATCTGATTTTCTTGAAACTACACTTCACGTCACCCGAATACGCTAGTGTTTGCTTCACTATTAACAAACTAACAACTTGTGTTCGTGTTACTTGCTTCCAACCGGCCACCATAGGGAAAGGAGTCCCACGAGCTTAGTTTTGGTACATCTAAGTCCCTCATATATATTTGACATGTATTAAGTTAGTTTAAAACATTTAACGGTTAAACTAACGACCGCCAAAACATTCGGTGAGACATATTATATAATTAATAAATATCTAACAAGCATATATATTAAGGGGATAACTTGTCTATAATTATTGTAAGCCAACTTGGCATACAATCCCATTCTCAAATACATAGACATGACCTCATGGAACCCACGTTAGAGAACTCAGAGAACCCACTTTTAGACACAGCAGACCCACATTTTAAAGCACAAATTATAGCCAATTAGGTGTTGCTAATATGTTACCATATATTAATTACATAAGAGCAAAACTTGTCACGGCTATCTTAATTGCGAATCTACAACAAGGGACCGTCGGTAGCCGGCACTACACACGCAAAAAAAAGACAAAAAAATAAACCATTTCATATCCAAACGACCTAGTTTTAAAAATAATATTATTTTTTTATTTATCCTCTCTTTTATATATATCCCCTTCATTTCATTTTCAAAACACACTAAAATCATACAAACTTTCTAATTCTCTCAAAACACAAACAAGAAAATGTCTCAATATCCAAATGACGGGTATTTTACTAACCTTCTCAATACCAACCCGCAACACTCGTCTTCCTCAAACCCGTCTACACCATCGTCACAAAACTCAATTTCTTTCCTCGTCATACCAACAATCCTCCTTTTGGTAGTACGTTATATACATACTATTCCCCAAATGACACCCGAATAAATTTATCATCATCAACAACAAGCTTTTCAAAACCAACAACTCAACAACCAATTCCAAAATCTTCAACATCAACGAAATGCGTCACCACAAAGCTTTCATCAACGACAATCACAACCACAACAATCACAATCACGGTTCAAAGAACCACAACCAACAAAAGAAAACTGTAGGGGCAAACAAATGGCGAAAAGATCCACAGCGGATTTGGACGAGGACAACAAGGTGGAAGAGCAGATCACGTTGGACACGTGAGGAAGAAATTTTGATATGCGAGTGTTGGATCGAAACTTCCGAGAATAGCGACATCAAAGTTGATCGAAACGAGAATTCGTTTTGGGGGCAGATTATGCAAGATTTCAAAAATGATATATATATATATATATATATATATATCAAGGTACTCGTACCAAGTATATGCTCACGGGTAAATGGTCTAGGATAAACGGTGATTGCCAAAAGTTCGACGCTATTTACAAACATCTTGAACGTAAAAGCAGGAAAAATGAGGCTGATCATATCGAGACTGCAAATACCATTTTTATGGCTCATTCAAAGAGGAGAAAGTTTTTGCTAGAACAGGCGTGACGTATCTTAAAATATCACTCCAAATGGGACGCGCCGAAACCCCTTGATACAAATGATCGCACCGAAATATTCGGGCCAGATGTGAGACCTCGTCCAGCCGGTAAATCTAGACCCGCAAAAAAGACAAAATCAGAAACGACGGAGAGCAGCGGGAGAAGTGCATTGGGGTTTATATCGGATTCTTTATCTGAGGATTTAAGGCGCAAATTGCAAGCAGCCTCATCTATGCATACGAGGAGAAGAAAGAAAAAGAATTGGCATACACGGAGTGTAAAGAATTGGAGTTTCTCATGATTGATCCCGAGTCGTTGCCAGAACCCAAAGCCAGCATTATCTGAAAGAAACAAGAAAAGATAATGGCAAAATATGATCAAGAGTGACCGGGCATTATTCTTGTTTTTAATTTGTCGTATGTTTTTAATTTGTCGCATGTTTTTTATTTGGTGTATCTTTTATTGTGCGTTTTTTATTTTCGTATTGTATTTTTATTTTCGTATTGTATTTTTATTTAAATGAAATGAATTTAGTTTGTTTGAAAAAATGGAAAAAAAATGTGGGTGGGTGTGGCCCAAATGGTTAAGTTGTGGTGTGTTGTGAGTGATGGGGTATTTTGAGAAGTTGTGTTGAAATGATGTGGCACCTAGTGGAGCCCAAATGACATGCATTTGCTCTTCATGACACCTATTGCTCTAATAAATGTACTCTTCGTGTATTCGTGTGTTTTCTCATAGGTTCACGTATTTCTAACCGTATAGATAATTACATGTAACAACCACAAACCAACAACTCTCACTTGGGAGTTAATGCAGTATATTAATTTATACTAACAATGGAAAGCGTCTAGCAACACTCCATTGCTCTAAGAAATACCTGAGTTTTGGTTTCAAAAAATATCTCAGTATAATGGTTTGTTGTTATTGATATTAACATCCCTTTGTTTCAGATATCTAAAACTATGTATAATGTATCTTAATTTATTCCATATAGTTTAAACTATATAGAGTTTCCATTATAGATATTATTATAGATTTTACAAATTAATCAATATCATCTTGATTACCCGTTTGGACATGGCCAGTAAACATACTGATTAAATCTAGAAGAAGGGCCAATATTATCATACTAAATTAGACAATTGGAGGATAAAATTGTGTTGACTAATACAAGTTCGAGATGCTTGCTTCACAAAAAACGTTTCACAAACATAGCCTTTATAACTACCTTGTTCAGGATAGCGTTTGACTTATAATCAAAAAGTAATGGTGGTGAGGGGTTCGTGGCGATGGGTGGGATTGTGGTGGTTGGGCTGGCGGGGGGTGCTGGGTGGGTGTGTGTGTCATCAAGGTTTTTTAGGTTTACTTGTATTTCAAGTCTAAGAACCATTGATACAACCATTTTTAATATCTTACTCATGACAAGGATCCAAAAGTAAATATTCGAAAGTTAGGAAAGTCCAATATGCATCCCTTTTGAATAACATATGAGTTTGACGGGAACAATTCACATATTCAAAATGTATAACCACACACTCACACTTGTCTTAATTTAACAATACTCCCATATTGTTAATTGACAATGAACATATTCAGAATAATTAAATTATTTAAGGAATAAACATGCAAATATATAACGCAATAGTATAAATGAAAACGATCAGCAATTCATTATTTAATATAACTGCTTTCAAAAATTATGAATGATTTGAATAATATGATGAGTGTCATACTGTACATGTGCATACTATTACAAGTATCATAGTACGGTATTGCCACAATACTCTTCATATGGTATTTAAAGCCAACAACATACATATATGAGATAATCATCTTAGCAATTTCTCAAAATGTAAAGGGCCGTTTAGTTGGTGAAGTTTTTTTTTGTTTTTCTGTTTCTAAATTCCTAGAGAACATCATGGTTTTTCTTCCATAGAGAAGAGTTGAGAATTTTGAAAACCCGTTTAGACGGAGTGATATTTTCCCTTTTTTAAAAACTGAAAAGATGTTTAGATAAAACTATTTTCAAGCATTTTTCTTCTCATAGTCAACTTTTCTTCATTACTTGGGGTAGTTCCAAACTTGGTAATGCATTTCCCTTATCCAAACAACTTCCATTAGAATGTTTATTTTAATAGTCATCTACATAGAGGGTGTTTGGCTTTGCGATATAAAGTGAATTATTATATTATCACGATTCTCTAACGTGATGAATTTATTTTTGGTGTTTGGCAAACAAAAGCTTATAAGTAATTATTTGCGATATCAGTAGCTCAAAACGTCGTTTTCAAGAAGCAATAGGGGAGGTGCTTTCCCAAAACGTGATTTACATTTATATAAAATATTACCAATATACCCTCATAAATATATTTTCACTTGCCACTTGTTTGATTTAATAATATAAAAGAATATCCTTTTTGGTCATTTGCATGTTTAAACATTAAATAATCTAATTTGGCAAACACAACAAAACTGATTATCTGATTATTGCAATATCAAACAGCATAGTCAAATACAAACACCATTTTTCAATATTACGTTTTGTCACAGTTGATTATCTGATTAAGCGATTTCTAAACGCATAATCTATTTTAAATAAGCAATCCCAAACACCCCCATACTCTCAACTAGATCTTGACGTTGTCATCTCATCTTTCACTCATGCAAAAGTAATAACCAGCCAAATACACAATGTAATGTAGATGATGAATGCTTAGTAAAATTCAAGGTTTCCATTCATGTATTAAATTATCGCAAGTGGAAAATATCCTTTAAGACTCGCTTTAATGATATATTTTTTAGCATTGATTAACTTAATCACCGCATTATGTTATATTTCAATAAACATTTATTCCAGATCTTATGATATTTCTAAAATTCTTAGTGGTAAATTTCATATTCAAGCTAGGATTTTACATCTAGCTTAAATGGAATGATGATTTCATATGTTGATACAACATAAGTATATTAAAGAAGAATTAAAATAAGTGCTCCCACTTGATGTCAGTAACTCATAGTTATCTTATTTTTATCAAATCAAATATCATTTACTTAAATTTCAGCTTCTAAAATGCATGGATCTAATCCGAACTGGGGATTCTTTTATCTTATATACTTTACAAATATTATTTGAACTCATAACCTTTTTGGTTACACACAATCCTTGCAAAGGTAATCATTAAGGAAAGAATTTTAAAACTTAATTACCATATTTCATATCAATGAAAACAGGTATGACAATTAATCATCTTTATATAATTAATGCGTGTAGAAAGGAAATTTAATCACGGACAATTGCTTAAGTATGATAAAAAAAACTCTTATTAAGGACTTCATGTACATGTCCTAACAGCAAGACATAACAAGTGAATGACTTATTTTTCATTATAAAAAGTCTTTAAATATTAATCTCAAGGACTTTATGTTTTTGACCTTACAAGAAGACATAAGCATATTAAGAGAAATAATCATTACTGCCCACTATTGGCTTCGATAGTAATTATGAACGCATAATAAAAGAAATTATGGCATCATTGCTCTCGAGGGGGATTACGATTAGGATGCATGTTTTTATTGAAAAAGTGGGAGCCGATATTTAAATGTGCGGGAAAATTCTTACCAACCGGTGAAGCTCACGAAATGTTAGCTTGTTAAGCTTAGATGTTTATATATCATGTTAGTTGTAATAGATTTAAATTTATGAACATGACTAATTAAGCTATGAATGCTTGTATTTGAATGAAAATGTGTTTGAGTTGAGTTTCAATTTTCGGTTTTCTTTTCTATTGATTTTGCGTGTTATATATATCAAATTATCAACATATAGTTCATGGAGTAAGCTAAGATGCTCGTATTTGTAGTTAGATTTTGTTAGTTCAACTCGACTGAGTGAAATTCTGTTTGAATTGAAATTCTTGGTTCATTGCTGTTTTGATCTCCGTGAGAACAAAACAATAAGTAGGTAACATCAAATCGATAGATTCACTCCCCAAACTAAAATGAAACATTGTCCTTAATGTTTAAGGCGGGTCTCTACGCAAATCTAAGCCGTTTATTAATTATGCAAAGATAAACGTGAATCGATGAGATGAAAGGATATCGGATTTCCCCAAACTTATTGCAAACAAAGGATAGGAAGCTCGAGTGAACCGGGACACAACACCGAACACGAGAGTCTTCAGAAAATTTGGGTTCATCCTGCAAACAATCACACGTACAAACAACAAACACAAAGAACGGAAAAGTACAAGCCTCCTCACAACACATTAGAAGTAAGAAAGAAAAATAGAAAATGGATAAGCATGGGGTGCCTCCCATGAAGCGATTTGTTTTTGGTAACCGAGTCACATAGCTTGACTCGATCCCTGAATTCATTCGTCCTTAGAGAGAGTGTATGGAAGAGAAAATCTAAATCGGGCTTTTATTAATGTTTGGATAAACATTAAAGCACATGAAAGTTCCATCCCGGATAATGCCACGGCTCTAAGAGAGATGCCGGGAGTCAATAAGGTATCCTCATTTTTGGTGGAGGAAAGTAAGGGAGAAACCTCAGGGTAGGTGAGATATGGAATAAAAGTCCAAATGACAAATGTGAAGGAATCGTCATCTTCAACATTTTGAGAAACAACAATCTCACCTCCCCCTGGGTCAAAATAATCATCATCATTAAGCTCATCAAAATCGTTCTTTACTGGCTTACTGGGCTCAGAAATTAAGCTAATCTCAACATCTGGTGGTTCCGGAGGAGGACGAGGAAATAACGGATCATCATAAAGATCAAAGTGAAAGGATTCAAGCTCGAGGAGTTCCAAAAGAGGTTCATTAGAAATATCAATGCTAATCAACCCTCCCTGATCGGGCTCAATCTAAAAAAGAAACGAATCATATTCGGGAAGAGATATATTACATGAGTAGTGGTACTAGCCACGCTTCTCAATCACTTCCGTATACCCTAAAAAGAATTACCAGAATTAGAAATAGAAGATAGAGTGGGGTTGTCATTTAATGCTTCAATCTTAGAAATGAGAAGATAGACATTTGACAATTTGTCACGAAGAATAACGTCCTCAACCTCTTCTAAGCTGACGAGCTCCGAATTGGAAGGTGTTGCATCAACGTACTCGATGTCCTCAAAATTATCGTTATCACTTGAAGTATCATCGTCACAAATATCTTCTTCTTCATCAAAATCGGCTTCATGAATATCCGGTAAAATAGGAGCGAGTTCACCGGCGAACTCCTCGGAAAGAAAATTAGATCTAGGAAGACTGATCGGGAATATAACTGACTAAGCACAGCTTCAGCATCAAAATGAATCATTATCACAAATAACGTCGGAGACATCCTTTCGAGTCCTACTTGGGATAGGGAAACAGGTCCTCACACTAATTGATCTTTTCAAGGATAGTGCTAAGTTTCCTTCACCCCATGATTTAGAGAGTCTTCGCTCTTCGGATGGTTTCACATTCGAGTTAAGATCGCTTTAGCCTTCTCCGTATAACATATACTCATCATCGTCCATCAACGAGTAGAAAAGCGACGATTCCAGCTTGGACAATTATTAGATACTAAAAAACTCTCTAGATATTTTCGCACATCTTCAATGGGAGTTAACTCATCAGTTCTTAATAATCCTCTTTGTGATATTGCTTGTCCATCAAAGCATCTTTTATTTTGCCAAAACTTTCCCAAGCAATCAATATAACCTTTGGTGTTACTCCAAAAGGTATACGACTAAACTTCCTTAAGAAGGTGCAAACGTCTTTCAAAAAAGTTATCTCTAGCTTCTCAACATCAATCAAGAAGAATTCCAGTAAAGGAAATAGAACTTTGAGCTGTCGTCTCCTTCTTTTCTTGTTGAATTCCTTTAAGAATTTGTAAATCATTCATAAGCTTAAGAAGCAATTCTTGTAAAACTTCAGGTTGATTCTGCTCTTCTTCCATAGCTTGCTTAATCTTAAGAAATCTCTCCTCAGCTAGCAATAAAGCCATGCACTTTTTATTAGGAGGTATATGATCATACCCTAGAAAAGGCTTGTATAGCTTCCATTAAGTCTTCTTGAGCTTGCAAAATTTCTACTTGTTTCTTGAGGAGGATAATTAACGGGAAACTGCGGGAGTTGATATTGGTCAAAACCAAAAGAATTAGGATCATTGCAAGAATTTTGCTCATAATAATCTTCATTCATTGTTTAACCGGAGCGGGAGTGACAACTTTTTTAGAAACAATCTCGACTAAGGTCGAAAGTTGATCCGCAAGCTTATCAATTCTCTCATCCGTTTTACTAGAAGTAACATTCATCCTAGAAGCATTTGGTTTGTTTCGTGAATAACGCACTTTTGATTTGTTCTCAATTATGTTTAAAGCCTCTCTAGTCGTTTTACTCAAAAGATTTCCACCCGCAGCGGCATTTAAGGAGTCTTGTTCATTGTCGTTTAAACCATTGTAAAAGGTATCAACTTGAGTTAACTCCGTAAATCCGTGATGGGGGCATGCTCTAAGCAACTCCTTAAATCGTTCCCAAGCTTCACTAAAAGTTTCCTCGAATTTTTGTGTAAAACGAGAAATTTCATTCTTTAAGTGAGTGGTTTTCGAAGGAGGGAAAAATTGGTTAACGAACTTGGTAACGAGATCCTCCCAAGTCAAGATTGAATTTGGTGGTTCTTTCTCGTACCAAGTTTTAGCGGCTCCCTCGAGCGAATATGGAAACATCATAAGCTTAATCACATCGTTAGGCACATTCCTAAATCGTAAAGTCGAGGTAATCCTTTTGAAACTATTAATATGAGCATGAGGATTATCGTTTTCACGACCGTAAAACGGGTTAGCTTGAACCAACTGAAGCAAATTCGTCTTAATCTCAAAATGATCGGCATTGATTTCTGGTAAAACAATAGCTTCTCCGTACCCTTCCGTAGGGGCACGGAGTAGCTCCTCCATGGTACGTTCTGCCATAGGTGCAACAATAGTTCGAATCTCGGGTTCGACTATGTTAGAAACTTGTCTTCTTTATTTTAATTGAAAGAGCAAATATTTTTGTATTTTTGTTTTTAATCTTCTATTTATACTAAAAAGAAAAGAAAAATATTTTTTACTTTTTATTTTTTTTATTTTTTTTTTTTTTTTAAGTTTATTCACAATCTCATTTTAACGGACAACGACGAAAGACATACTTGAACCAACTAATCAAAAACTTACTTACGGTAGCTCTTAAAAATTTTACTTTGTCAGGTGAGCCGTATCTCGTAATGACACAAATGTAAGTTTTTAAATCTTTTATTCGAGTTGGGAAATTATTAATGGTAATAGCTCAATTGAATGTATTATCTGTTGGTGTTCTTTTACTAACTTTGTTTATTTTTAAAATTGAAAGAGCAAATATTTTTGTATTTTTTTGTTTTTAATCTTCTACTTATACTAAAATGAAAAGAAAAATATTTTACTTTTTAATTTTTTTAATTTTTTTAATTTTTTGATTTTCTTAAAAGCGTAACTTTCGAAAACGAAAGGTTCTCCAAAACACGATCAACAAACTTCAAACGAGAGAATCTTAACACACTTCCCCGACAATGGCGCCAAAAATTTGATTCGTAAAATCTAACACACGTAAAAATATAATATATAATAATATGGAAAATTACCAATTTACCCTTGAGGACAAAGGTAAAAAGGAAATTCTTCAAAATATATATAATATAATACGTATATTAACCGGTAAGTGATTACCGGGTCGTATCCCAAAGAAATGTGAATTGATACCCTCGATTTAGTTTGGACAATGTTATGAATGATTTTCACTTTTTTGATTGATTTTCTACGACTAAAAACAATTAAAACAATTAAATGCAAGTAAATTAACTAAACACGCGGACGAAAAACGGAAACGACAAAATAAACCCTAATTAGCACCTTAACCTAGAATTTGAATTAATAATCTAATTCTATGAGTAAAAATAAAGGGATTTGCAAAATTTGAAAACTTAACGATAAAATTTGAAAGAAATCACAAAAACGAATAACGGGAATCGAAAACCGAGCCCTAAAAGCTAAAATGCTCAAAAATAAACCTACGAGAGTCAAACTAATTTTCCTACGAACTTTATAATAAAATAACATTTTATAAAAAAGATTTATATTTTTTTGATTATTTTTCTATTTTTTATGATTTTTTAAAGTTTTTAATGAAAATAAATGTTTAAAAATACTAAACGAACTATAAAAATTCTAGAAAAATTACAAAAAATAGCTTAAACTATTTAAATCCTAGGAAAAATAAGCCCGATGACACAGCTTATTGAATAAGCTTCGAAATAAGCTGTAACAGCTTATCTAGCTTATAAGGGAAAAACGAGTATAAAGATTTAATAGTGTGAGAGTCTAACGGAAAAGACCCAAGGGCACAGCGGTAGGGAGTGTGGTGTGTGTGTGTTATAAAGGGTTGAGGTGTTGAGGTCGGGGGTTCGAGTCTTGCTCACCCCCGACTTCCACTTCCCTTTTTTTTATTTTTATAAAAAACTTAAAAAAGAAAAGTTGTAGATTGAGCTTTTTTAAGCAACTTTAACAAAGTCACTATAAGCTCAATCTCAAAAATAAGCTCACAAACAGCTTATGAAGAAGCTGTTTACAGAAAGTTAGTTTTTGAGGGCTAAAAAGCTAATTTTCATTCAAATGCTTGCACTCACTCAAATGAAGCTCAATTTTAAAACCAAAAGTTACTCTAGAAAGCTTAAGATGTGTAAAAGCTAATTATGAAAAGCTAACTTAACTGAAAACACTAAAAGATCTCTAAATCTAATGATCAAAAGAGCAAACTCAGAAACTATAACTTAAGGCTTAAAAACTAGATAAGCTAAATTGCACAATAAGCTATTACAGGATTTGAGCTTTTGAAAACTTAACAACCTACTTATAAACTATTAATCCAAATCATAAAAACAAATTCTAAAAGCTAGAAATCAAAATTTAAAAGCTAAGTTCTTATTACTACTGTTTTTGGTTTTTTTAGGTTTTTGATGAACTTTTAAGGCTAAATTAACCTAAGAAATAAGCTAGAAATTTGAATTCAAGTTTTAATCTATATTAAGCTATATGTGAACTATAAGACTTCTAAATTTTAATCTCTAAATCCTAAAAACTCTAGCTTAAAATGAAGCTAAAAAGACAGCAGTAGTAACTGCTGTTACTACTGCTGATGCAAATGACCAAATGGGTAAAACCAACTTGCAGGTGTCCTTAAGGGACAACCCTGCACTAGACACTCCTATTGAGTGTCTAAGAACACCTAGCAAACAAATTCCAAGCCTAGGAAGGCTTGGATCAAATTTTAACAATCTAAGTGAAAAGGAAAAATCCCCTGGTGCAGGAACAAAAAGATTAAGCCTTAAAATGATATTAAGCTTAAACTAATCCTACAAACCTGCTCAAAACCTAATCAAATGTGAAAATCAAACTAACCAAAATAAATTGCACAATTCAGTTTGACTTTAAGAGGTCAAACTGCATTAATCCAAACACCCCTTTAACTATGGCAGATTCTTCTTAAGCTTATGGAATTAAGATCCAGTTAACAAAACCTTATTACCAGATATTAATCAGCTTATAACAAGCTTAATAAACACAAATCAACAATTAATTAGCTAAACACTAAGATCTACAAACTTATACTAATATTTTTGGCTTTTTACTGATTTTATGACAATTCAAAACTAATCTAAGATATAAGCTATACTAACTAAAGATAAATGATCAATTAAAACTAAATAGCACATGAGATGACAATAAGCACAAATAATCAAGAAAATAAGCAGAATAAGCAAATAAGCAAATCTAAACTAGGACATTAAGAATAGGAAAAGAAATAGAAAACTAACCAATTGCCTTAGCAAAACAAAGGCAGAAATGCTCAAAGAGCTTATCAACAGCTCTGGCTTATCAAAGTTAAGCCAGTGAAAGTCCTTGGAAACTCATCCTTTGCTAGTTTCCCTTCCATAAGCTCAAAGTCCAATAAGTCAAGGTTATTTAAAGCTGATTTTAGAAGTTTGAGTAGATTAAAGGATTAATTAAGCTCAATCCTAGCTTAGAGACTAAGAGAGCTTGAATGAGCTTACTGGAAGCTTATAAGAGCTTATGCAATAGTAACATTATTTGAGAGAACTTAAAAGCTTATGACAGAATTTTAAAAGCAAAACTCAATTTATTTAACTAAAAGCTTGATTACATTACTTCTGAAAAATGAAAATTACAAAGGCTAACTTAAGAAAATTACATGAATATTATATAAGCTAAAGCTCTAAAAAGCTAAGCTAAATTAAGCTAGAAATCTAAAAGCTAAAACTAGGTGTCTGTGTATGTGAGGATGAGGCTTTATTTATAGCCATGATCTGAAACTTCTAGGTCTAAATTCAGTTACACCTCCTCTCAATCTTGTCCATACATTCCTTCAATCATTGGATGAATAATCTTGGCCATTAGATCAAATTATAGCTCACACGGATTGCCATCGTGGCAATCCGTGATGTGACACCTTTGTGCTTCTTGTGTGAGTACCTCAAGTGCAAAATCCAACATTCCCTTGTGCTACTTGTTAGTCCACGTGTCCTCTTCATTAGGGCTTGACCAATGGCATTGTTTGGTGACGATTTTAACCTGCCATCTCATTCCTTTGTACTTGAATTGTCCTTTTTGGCCCCCGATTGTGAATTGCCCTTTGTTTTTGACCCTTGGTAAAATGGGGAAGAAGATCTACAGTAAAAAGGAAACGGATTTTCCCACTTTTTTTACTTATAAAGGTTGGGGGTTTGACTTCGTTGACCCGGGTTTTATTCATGTTTGACTTTGGGCTTTTGACGAGATTGGGTCGTGGGAGATTGGGCTTTGGAAATGTTAACAGGGTAACCGGGTTGTGGGATTTGGTTTTATAAAGAAAGATAACAAGTGTTTACTTCTATAAATAAAAGTTAACGACCGTTAGGATTTTTAAGGATTATTTTTGTGAATTGGTTTATAAATGAGGGACTGATCTTGAAACTTTGAGATTTTGTCCTTTAGTGACCTTGACTTTTGTTGACCACATTGACTGAAGGTTGACCACAGTTTGACTTTAATAGCTTCTGTCCGGCTTTTTTGCGTACTCTTCCATTCCCGTATTCGTGTTTGCCTGGTTTTAACCGTTTTCTTGTGGTTTTTGCTTTATCCGTACCTGCACATACAAAACACAAAAACAAGCATATCTTTGCCATTTTTATTATGTTTTTGGTCTTAATTGGGTCTATTTTGATATAAAATGGATATGTGTTTTCACACATATCAAAATTCCTCAAACTAAGCGATTGTGTGTCCTCACGCAATGTTACATGCTTTATAACCAAATACCTTGAAACTTCCCCAAACCAAACCTTTGAAAAGTAGAAAAGATTTTTGTGAAGAGAGTTAAGAAATCACAAGTTATAAAACACCCCTATTTCCCATTTTCTAAAACCTCTTTTTCTTTTTTCTTTTTTTAATAATAATGTTGAAACGGATTTTCCCGCTTTTTTTACTTATAAAGGTTGGGGGTTTGACTTCGTTGACCCGGGTTTTATTCATGTTTGACTTTGGGCTTTTGACGAGATTGGGCCGTGGGAGATTGGGCTTTGGAAATGTTAACAGGGTAACCGGGTTGTGGGATTTGGTTTTATAAAGAAAGATAACAAGTGTTTACTTCTATAAATAAAAGTTAACGACCGTTAGGATTTTTAAGGATTATTTTTATGAATTGGTTTATAAATGAGGGACTGATCTTGAAACTTTGAGATTTTGTCCTTTAGTGACCTTGACTTTTGTTGACCACGTTGACTGAAGGTTGACCACAGTTTGACTTTAATAGCTTCTGTCCGGCTTTTTTGCGTACTCTTTCATTCCCGTATTCGTGTTTGCCCGGTTTTAACCGTTTTCTTGTGGTTTTTGCTTTATCCGTACCTGCACATACAAAACACAAAAACAAGGATATCTTTGCCATTTTTATTATGTTTTTGGTCTTAATTGGGTCTATTTTGATATAAAATGGATATGTGTTTTCACACATATCAAAATTCCTCAAACTAAGCGATTGTGTGTCCTCACGCAATGTTACATGCTTTATAACCAAATACCTTGAAACTTCCCCAAACCAAACCTTTGAAAAGTAGAAAAGATTTTTGTGAAGAGAGTTAAGAAATTACAAGTTATAAAACACCCATATTTCCCATTTTCTAAAACCTCTTTTTCTTTTTTCTTTTTTTAATAATAATGTTATTTTGACTTTTGTTATTTCCATAACTGTTAGGGATCATAGAACAAGATGCATT
>BQNB010115684.1:0-21513 GCA_026074375.1 Tanacetum coccineum
ATGACTTAATGCTATCAGCAGAAACGAATATGTCTAACAGCAGAAACGACACTTAGTCGTTTGTAATTTGTTCCAAAATTATTCTTATTCTACCCAAAAGAAAAGCAAAACTGTGACAAAACACTTATTATATTTTTGAAAAATTTTCAATTTTTTCATTTTTTGGTATTTTGGTGGTAAAAACGGGTTTACGTGGTAACAATGCTGCAGGAAACAATCAAATCGAAGATACCCCCCCAAACTAGAACTAAACATCGTCCTCGATGTTTTGAAGGGTACTACATTAATCCTAAGGCCATTTATGAGGTATGCCAAAAGATAAAACGTTAGTCGATAAGATTAGGATATCGGATTCCCAAATGAAGCTGAGGATGTGAAACTCTTGATGAATGACAAAACTGAGAGTCTTCACAATCCGGGCAATCCTGGACAGTAAACAACAACAACAACATGGAAACACGGGTAATGGAAAAGACAAGTTACAACAACAACACTTATTACAAAACATTTATTTATACTACGGATAAGCATGGGGTGCCTCCCACGAAGCGCTTGTTTAGGGTCACGATGCTTGACCCATCACAAGGATTTATTGATCCTTGGGGAAAGTTTGGAGATCTGGAACTACCAAGTGTGGTACGTTCCCTCCAAAGTAGTGCTTGACGCGATGACCATTCACTTTGAAATTCGGCCCGTTGGCTTGAGAAAGCTCAACAGTGCCGTATGGAAATACTTTAGTGATGGTGAAAGGGCCATTCCAACGGGATTTTAGTTTGCCCGAGAAAATCTTTAATCTGGAATTAAAGAGGAGGACTCGATCACCGATGTTGAAAACACGGTTTTTGATCTTAGAGTCATGGAGCCTCTTTGTTTTGGCCTTATAGATCAAAGAGTTCTCATAGGCATGATCACGAAGTTCATTAAGTTCATTGAGTTGAACTTTCCGGTGATCACCCGTAATTATAGGATCGAAGTTTGCTTGCTTTAAGGCCCAGTAGGCTTTGTGCTCAAGCTCGATCGGAAGATGGCATGCCTTTCCATACACAAGCTTGTAAGGAGTACACCCGATGGGTGTTTTGTAAGCTGTGCGGAAGGCCCATAGTGCATCATCTAGTTTGTCCGACCAGGAGGCATTTTACACACTATGGTTCTTTCAAGATCTTTTCAAACCACTAGTTTGATACTTCCACTTGCCCCTCATATGTTTGTGGGTGATAAGCGGTGGGAGAGACGGTGAGTAACACCATATTTCTGCCATGACCTTTGTAAACTGGTCATTACAAAATGGGTTCCGCGATCAGCTTAGATTGCACGGGGAGACCAAATCTGGCGAAGAGAGATTTTCAGAAATTGCAAACACTCGGGCATCATTGGTGTGGAGCGCTTTTTTGCTTTCAACCCATTTTGACAAATGTCAACTGCCACGAGAATATACTGTTCCCACGTGAAGACGGGAACGGGCCCATAAATCGATGCCCCACAAGTTCAAAGATTTCACAAACTTGGATGGAGTTTTTGTGCATCTCATCGCGTTGTGAAGTTTTTCCTTGACGTTGGCACGAGTCACAGTAACTTGACAACTCGTGGCATCTTTATATATGGTGGGCCAAAGAAACCGGAGTCAAAGATCTTTTGGCTGTGAGGTTTGGTCACCATGTGTCCCCCGGTGGGTCATTGTGGCAAGCTTGAGAATGTCGAGATGCTTCCTTGCCGTGCACACTCGTGAATCACTTGATCCGCACAAAATTTTAAACAAGAGGGGTCATTCCAAAGTATGTTTAGACATCTTTGAAGAACTTATTCTTCCGGTGGGTGACATGCCCTTCACAACGAATTACCCGCGTGATAATTTAGCAAAGTCGGCAAACACGGGGTTTCTAGAATCCCACGAAAGGTCACCAAATTTAACGTCTCAGAGGAAAACTTTCATTTATCTCTTTATGATCATTGACGTTTCATACGGGTTTCCAATCTGGAAGATGATCTGCTGCGAGGTTCTCGGCTCCTTAGTATCAAATGACTTGAAGCAAATTCCTGAGGAGGAGAAAACCCATCGGAAGCAATCTTGCCTTGCATCCTATTTTGCAAAGAGATACTTAGGGCGGAATAGGTCCGTATGCAACTATGCTTATGTTCATGATGAGTTAAGACCTGAATTTCTTCGAAAGCATACACTATGGCTAGTGAGTATCTGTTTCATTCGTAGTGTAGTTGTTTGTGCTTCGATCAAGGCTTACTAGCATAGTGGATGGCCGAAAATGTTTCTCATGACGTTGCCCAAAACTGCACCTATGGCGAAATCGCTTGCATCGCACATAAGCTCAAATGAAGGGTCCCAGATTGGAGCAATCAATATAGGAGCTTCGGTAAGTCTATTTTGTCAATGTTTGGAAAGCTCGAATGCAGTCATCGAAAAAGATGAAGGAGTATTCTTCTCAAGGAGATGGGTCATTGGTCCGGGATAATCTTTTGAGTAAAACCTGAAGTGGAACCGCCAGGTAAAAACCGGCATGACCGAGAAAACTCCTAATTCCTTTGACGGACTGGTGGATGAGGTAATTGGCCATGACATCGATTTTGTGGCTTTGTCAAGCTCAATCCCTTATTAGAAATCTTAAGGCCGAGTACAATGCCCTCTATGACCAAAAAATGGCTCTTCTCCCATTAAGACGTAAGTTGGTTGTCTTCACACCTTGAAGCATGTGGGCTAAACGAGAGGCAGTTTTTGGAAAGAAACCCAAAGACCGAGAAGTCGTCCATAAAGACTTCCATCGTCTTTCCGACCAGCATGAAAGATTGCTAACATACATCGTTGAAACGTGCCTGGAGCATTGCATAAGCCGAAAGGCATGCGACGGTAGGCAAACGTTCCGTATGGGCAAGTAAAAGTAGTCTTTTCTTGATCACGGGGGTCAATGGGGATTTGGAAATACCCGGAGAAACCATCGAGGAAACAGTAGTATTCATTCCCCGCTAATCTCTCAAGCATTTGGTCCATGAACTAAGGGAAGTGGTCTTGCGGGTGGGCTTCATTTAACTTACGATAGTCCACTGCATACCCGGCCATCCGTTAACCAAACGAGTTTAATCAACTCCATTATCCGTCGTTCACTACCACAGTCCATCCTCCCTTCTTGGTACACAATGTACCGGCTAACCCAGGGACTGTCGAGATAGGGTAAATCATCCAGCTTCGAGAAGTTATTTCAACCTCCTTTTTATAACTCGTGGATTTTTGGATTTACTCTTTCTTTGATGTTGGACAGCTGTGCAAAGTCCTCCCCTTCCATAAGAATTCTTGTGGGTACAAAATTCCGGGTTGATACCTAATGTCAGAAGTTTCCAAGCGAGAGCTCGCTTGTGGGACTTTAGCACCTTTAAGAGACGGGATTTTTCCTTCAACATCCAACTCTTTAGCAATAAAGAAACGGGCAACTGTTGTCGCCCTCAAAAAATGTCATACTCGAGATTTGGGGAGGCAGTTCCTTGAGTTCAACCTCGGGAGATCAATGAACGGAAGGTTCAATGGGATTTAGCTTCACAGAGCTCGAGCTCATCCTTCCCCCAGGCAAGATATTGGTTTATGAGTGTTGGGATTGGGGGTGTGTGGTTCACTATTCAAGATGCCTCTAGAATAAGAATGTCCCCCTCAGGATCATAGTAGAATGGATTAGATGCTGGATACAATCCGGATCATCTGCTAGAACCAAGGAAAAGAGCCGACTTCTTCGAGAAGCAGGAATCACTATCCCAAATGGGAGTAGGGTAGGAGAAGAAGTAGCACAATTGGATCATCATACGGAGTGGAATTTTTCCACTCGCCAATTAATCTTAGAAAAACCAAGAAGTTCTTGAGATATTCCTCCCAAGCCAAAATCAATGACGTCCAATCTTGTTGCCGTCATGCGAGTGTAATTGCCGAGTACTCGAAGTCGTGATCCAAATTGTAAGTGATGGCTTCACTCCTATCAACAGTTTAGTTCACCTTTGTGCACACAATCAAAGCACGACGGTCTTTAAGAAGCATCTCCGAGAATTAAAGGTACTTCGGGGGACTGGATTCAAAATCTACAACCACAAAGGTCGGCTGGAAGTGAAATACACCAACTTTAACGGAGATGTCTTTTGCAATTCCCATTGGTTTAGAAATTGATCGATCCGCAAGTTCGAGTGTCATGCAGGTTGGAGTAAGATCAGGAAGTGAAAGCTTTTCCCATACTGAAAATGGCATTAGATTAATGCTAGCACCGAGATCGGCTAATGCTAAGCATTCCTCCATCCCTGGAAATTCACAAGGAATCAGGAACTTGCCGGGGTCTCCAAGTTTTCTGGGTAACTTGTTCAAGATGACCGCCGAACAATGTTCATTCATCGAAGTTCGAGCTAGACAGGGTTCATTGGAAGTTCGAGCCACTTCAGTAAGTTTCTCTTTATTCCCAAGTAAGGTCCTTAGAGTCGAGGCGAATTTGGGCATTAAAACAAGAGCATCCGTAAAGCTAATCTCGAAACTCATTTCTTTGAAGATTTCATAGAATTTGTCGATTTGTTCATTAGCTTGATTACGGCTCTTTTCATTATCACGCCTCGAAGGATATGGAAGAGAAACTGAAGGTTTAGTGTTTGGTACGGGAGCAACAACAGGAGCAACAATGGGCTCAAAAACTGGAGTTGTGATTGGTTCAGGACCTACCGGAGGTTGGACGGGTGCGGTACTTTGTGAACAAGAAGGGTGCACTTGGTCCTTTGTCACCTCGGGTATTGGCTTCACTACTGAAGAAGTAGGAATTGGAGGTCCTTGATATGCAACACCGCTTCGGGTAGTGATACCCTTTAAGTCTTCTCTAGGGTTAGTAATTGTGTTACCAGGGAGTGTCCCTGACCCTGAAGTAGAAGCGGTATTGGCAGTTACAAACTTAGCCAACATATCAGTCAGATTTGCCATTTGATTATTCAATTTGTTTGTTTCGACTTGCATGCTTTGACCCTGGTTTTGGAGGTTATTTTGCATGTTTCTCATGATAGCATCATTAGCCTTGACGTAGTTGTCAAAATCGTTCTTTGTGACACTGTGTGTCTGAGGAACGGGGGCTTGATAAGCTGGAGACTGATTAACCTGGGGTCTATGAAGTTGATTCTGACTGAAATTGGACTGGTTAAAATTTCCACCTCTGTTTTGGTTGAAATTACTCTCCCGGTTTTGGTTAAAGTTATTCACCCGGTTGAAATTGTTAGCATTATTAGCTTGAGAGTTCTGAACGGGTGGAAAACCAGGAGGTCTAATATGATTTGCAACCATTTGAGGTCGGAAATTGGATACTTGGTTGTAATTAGCTGCAGCGGCTTGTGACACATACTCAGAAATGTTGTCCCGATAAACGTCGCCATGGGTGGCTGGACAGTTTTGGTGAGAATGGGCACCACCGCAAGTAACACAACTTAGCTCAACTGCTTTGACAGGTGCAGGAGCTGGAGCAGAAGCAGAAGCTTGGTTCTTCTTGTCTAAGAGCAATGCTCGGACAATATCCTTTAGTTCAGCAACATCAGGTGAAACAGCTTGGGTGGAAGAGTTCGTACTTACCTTGGCAACAACTGCCTTAGCTCGTGTTTGACGAACTTTGGACTTGCTCTCGATGATTTTTAAACATTCGCGAGGCATTTTGTCCAAAAAGTTTCCACCTGCTGCGGAGTTCAATGAATCTTGATCATTAAGTTCAAGCATTATAGAAATTTATCAAGTTGATGCAATCTGAGAATCCATGTGTGGCGTAATGCCCTAAGTAGATCTTGAAACGATCCCTATCTCATAAAACGATTCATCGAACCCTGCAGAAATCTGGTGAATCTCCATTGCGAAGATTCGTCCGCTTAGAAGGATGGAAAAACTAGGATGATGAATTAGGATACAAAAGAAAAAAAATCGTCCAAGTTTGAATGGATCGAGGGGGTTCTGTTTTCTAGCCATTTCGGGCTGCCTCCTCTATAGAAAAATGGAAAAAGCAATAAGCATAATACTACAATTGGAACATTGGGACCTAATTGTGGAGGTGATCTTTTGATGCGTAACGGATACGAGCATGCGGGTCTTCTTTATCATGACCTGAAGAACTGTATTGTTCTGGACCAAGATTGATTTAACCCATGCCTCAGTTTTCTGAAATTAGTTTGCCACAATTTCAGGAATAAAGAATTGCGTCCCGTAGGCCCTCGTTGGTGCTTGGAGTAAAAATAGCCAAAGTTCGAGTGTCTTGCCAATTGGCTCTACGTGAGGATCTTCCTGAATGGGTATTCAATACGAAGAGGTCGATAATATCTGGGGCGTTCTTCTGGTGGAGGACGCTGCTCACGGGACTGAGATCGAGTGCGCATGCACAAAATAGAAATTTAAAAAGAAAATTTACACTAATTTTTTTTGATTTTTGGATTTAAAATATATTCACAGTCTATTTTTAACTGAGGGGGTGGAGGGTGGGGGGGGGAGGGGTGGGGGAAAAGGAGGGAATTGAAGGGGGGAAGAAGTGAGGGTGGGGGGTGGGGGGAAAAGGGGACAAGAGATCGACAACTTAAGCCAAATAATCGATCTTACTTCACGGAGCTCTCACAATGAAAAACGCAACAGGTGAGCGGAGGAGTAGGAAATAGCGCGAAGCTTATTCTCCTTTTTCGGGTTCGTAAGTTCCTAGGAACAACCCACACTTACACCCGCATATATAGTTTGCTTTAATCAGAATGAGGTGAGCCTATACGTAGTGACTCAGAAGGCAAGTTTTAAATCATTAGGTCGATTGGAACCTCAAGTTCACCGGAACTTTTTATGATATGTATACCTACTATTGAGAAGTATATAATTTTGGTATTTTACCAATTATGAATTATAATTTAGTTTTTATTTTTTTTTATGGACAATTTTTTTATATTTTGATTTTTTTGCTTTTTTTTTTTATTTTTATATGATATATACTAATAAAAAGAAAAGAAAAATATTTTTGTGTTTTTTAATTTTTTTAATATGATATAATAATAATAAGACAAGTTCGTATGCTTGCAAAACAAAATGATCCAATTTTAAAAGAAAAGAAAATTAATATTTCTCCAATTAATTATTCCGAGTTGAATAAATTGTCTAAAGATTTTGGAAAACATTTTGTTCAACAAATGCAATTGTCTGCTGATTCGCAAAATAGTATATATATAAAATACTACTAGGCAAATCAATGATAAAAAGATTCCGGAAGAGATATTCCCGGGTCGTATGTCCCAACGAGGCTGCAATTGAAATTTATCCTGGTTTGATGAGAAATTGAATGATGGAAACACTGATATAATTAAAACTAAAGTTAATTAAATAAAACCTAATTTAATCTACGGGAAACAAGTATAGGAAATGGGGATCTTAAAAACTACGGGAAACAAAATTAGTTATAAGGAAATCCTAAAATTAAATCTAAATTAAATACGGGGAACAGAATAAGGTATCGGGAACCCTAAATACTAAAAATTAAGAAAATAAATGCTAAATTAAATTAAAAATCAAAATTAAATCCTAATTAACTTAATTTGAAAAATAAAGAAAACTAGAATAAAAACGGAGGTCGTTTGAATGTAAAACGAAAAGAAACGGTAAAACTTACCCGGTAAAAACGGGTCTAAAACTGAAATTTAAGAAAAATTAAGCCTACACTAGATTTTATATTTTTCCTAGACACTAAATGACAAAAGAAAATTTTGTAAAAAAGAAATATATTTTTTTTTTCTTTTTTGGATTTTTTATGAATTTTTAAAGATTAAATATTAATTAAAACTAATTAAATATAAAAAGTCAGAAAATATAACTATAAAAAATCTGAAAAAATCAAATTAAATAAAGAAAAAGTTAACAAATCTAAAAATATAAAAATGCCCAAATTTTACTGTTTTAAATTAAAGTAATTAAACTAATTAAAATTAAACCTAATTTATTTATTTAATTAACCTAAAGTCTAATGGCTGTTAAACTAAAGGACTAACAGTGAAAGGACACAAGGACAAACGGGGTAACAGGCTAACTAACCACAGGGACTAACAAAGTTAACTATGAAAGATAAAATTACACAAATGGTCCCTGAGGTGGACCCCGATTACAAGGTGGGTCCAAAGTGCTTATTATCAAAAAGCAAAAGAAGCAAAGTTGTAAAGGGGACTTAGGAGAACATTTTTCATAAAAGGAGTATAAGCTGAAATGAACTAAATAAGCTAGAAAAGTAGCTTTTTGGACTGACAGAAACTTAATAAGCTTAATAGCTTATTTTGCTTTCTTTTTAGGATTAAGCCAAACTAAATAAGCTAAACTGTGGAAGATAGTTTTAATAGGCTAGGGGAGTCTCTAATTATAAGCTAGGATTCCTACTATAGCCCTTTAAAATAAGCTGGAAAGTGACTTTAAGCTATGTGGACTGTTTATAAAGGAAACAGAAAAAAGTGTACTTTAAGGCTTAAATAGCTAAGCTAAAGGAGGAGGTAAGCTTACAAGACTATGGGGAATTTAAAGGGCTACCTATAAGAAAATAAAAAGCTAAAAGAAAACTAGGGGCTTAATTACAAAATATGCTAGATAGAAGGGGCTGAGTTAGGTGCTCAGCACCAGGGTAAATGACAAAGTGGCTAGGGGTTTATTGAGCTTAATGCAATAAGATCTAAAGAGCTTTTGATTCAAAAGAAAGCACAAACAGATAACAAGGGGTGGTCAATGAGCTTATTTTCAAAATTTAAGCTATTAAGGTGAGCTTAAACAAGCTGATAATGGGGCTTAAAGTTGGGGGTTCTAAAAAAAATGGCAAAGTCAACTTTGACTTATACTTGGTCAAGTTAAAAGACAGCACAAAAGTGGTTGGTAAATAGGGCTTGAAATATACAAACAACAAGCACAAAAATTAGTGTGCTTAAGCTGCATATGCAAGCTTTGAGCCTTTTTAAGCTCATCTTAGCTTAATTCAAATTTTGGACAGAAACCAAAAGAAACTTAAATTTATTTTAGAACTATAAGTGGTGAATTAAGTTAGTGATCTTATAAAGCCTACAACACTCAGCCAATAGTTGGGTGGTGGAGGTTGACCCATACCAATTTCCATTTGACCCATTTTCATGCTAAACCAAACACTCCCTTATTTATATAAAAAGGCTTTTAAACTGATTTTGGGTAAAAGAGGGCACAGATAATTGATTACAAGTGAAATTTAATGACTTTTAACACATATTTAATCAATCTAAACAGAATTTAAACAACTTGAATTATACTTGAAAATTTTCACAAGTGCAATTTTCTCAAAAAACTCTTAACTTCTATTAAAACTGAATGAATTACAGCATAAAACTTTTAAATGACTGAATTACACTTTAAATGCTTAAAAGAAAGATTTAGAATTAAAATTAAGCTAAAAACATAAAAAGAAAGGTGTCTTTGACTTCGGCTTGGTCTTGGCTCTTTTATAGAGGTCTCAAGGACTTGGGCTGTGCTTGTTGTGAGAGTAGGAAGCCTCACACTCAATCCTAGCCTTCTCTTTGGCTTCACTTGATCTCAGCCATTGATGGGGGGTACGGGGTTGAGTGTTTTCCAAGTGGGAGGGGTAAATGGGGCAGGGTAAGGTGGGAAGAGGTGAGAGTGAGCTCCGCGTGGTTGAGTACTTGGGAGGGTGTTATGGGCCATAAATACACGTGGGGAAAAGGCTGTATGGGTTTTTGGCGGGTACGAGGGGTGGGTTGCAGGGTTTAAACGCGGTAAGAAATGGGGAAGAGGCTAAAATGGCCCCATCTTCACTCACTTTTCACTTTTTTTTTGATTTTGGCCTTTTTCAGTTATAAACAAAGTTTGGAAAAGTAACACTTTAGTCCCTCCGTTTTTATAACAAAAGAGATAAAAGAGGTTTGGTAATATTGCAAAAATGGTCCCTGCTGTTTTATAACTAAAAGGGATAAAAAAAAAAGGAAGTTTGGGAAATTGCAAAACAGCCCTTGTGTTTTATTTCTTTTGTTTTCTTTATAAACAACTTTTAATACTTGGCAATTTTTGGCCCTAAAGTTTAATAAAAAAGGGATTTTGGGCTTTTGTTGGGCTTGGGTCTTTTATTGGGCTTGTATTGGGCCAACTTAGTGGTCTGGGCCCAATAAGGTTTAGGATATGTTATTGGGCTTTTTAAGGCCCAATAAGGTACAGGTTTGGTTATTGGGCTTTTTCAAGCCCAATAAGGTTATGGAGTGGGTTTTGTGTGTACAATGGCTGAGATTGGCTGTAACTGGGCTAGGATTGGGCCTTCAAAGTCTTCACAGTCTTTGTAGATATACTATTGGGCTTTCCCGGCCCATCAGATGGGTAAAGATTGCATTCAATAGTATTCTTCAGTTCCGGCTCCGGTTTGACTGCTGATTCTTCAGTATTGACTCTGACTTTGGCATTTTTGGACTTTGGCCTTGATTTTGCACAGTCTTTTCCATTCCATGCTCAGTTTTGTCATTTTGGCTTGGTTTTCTGTCTTTTTGTTGATATCCACTTCCTGCACAATACAAATGCAAAACAAACATATATTTGGCAGTTTTTGTCTGTTTTTGGTTAATTAAGCTCGTTTTTAGAGGTAAAAGATATGTGTAATTAAGCACTTATCACCTTTCCCGGGCGACATGTCGCCCGGGATAAGTGGAATGGAATAGCTCGAATGGGATTCCTTCCCGGGCGACATTCCCGGGCGACATCCCCGGGCCCACATAGTTTCAGTCAAACAATTAAGTGCCACGGTGGAAGGTATTCCCGGGCGACATGTCGCCCGGGATACAAAAATTAATTAATTAATTAGTCATAATCCCGGGCGACATGTCGCCCGGGAAAATGTTAAAATAAGTTTATTAAATAAATTAATAATGTAAATCCCGGGCAACATGTCGCCCGGGAAAGATTTAAATATATTTTTTTCTTAATATTTCTCGTGCGACATGTCGCCCGGGAATATTTTTAAATATATATTTTTTTAAATTTCCCGGGCGACATGTCGCCCGGGATAAGTTATAACAAATATTATACTTTAATCTTTAATCCCGGGCCGGACATGTTCGCCTCGGGAAATAGTCTGCAAAAAAATTGGTTTTTTGCAGCTGCACAGCAGGCATTTTTCCAGATTTTTTTTTGGAATTTTTTCAGGGAAAAATTACCAAAACATCAAACTGTATAAACCAATATAGAATTCTACACAAATCTACATTTACAACTTGTATCGAAACAAATTCGATCAAGACATTTGATATAAATAAGCTAAATACGTTCAAAATCCGAATAAACACTATAAATCTACAAAACGGTTGGGGGTGACGAAGTCAAAAGGACTTCCTTTATCCGCAAGAGATAAAAGTCAATATTCACTTGTTAACATGTTCTAAAACGTACGGGGAAAAAAATATTACATAAGGGTCGCCATATATACTTCAAGACACAAAAATAGCTTAATAACTTACCCAAAATCCCCTAACTATCGTCCTCATCCTCGCCGTCGTCCTCATCATCTCCTGGCTCATCATCCCCGCACCCGCCACTCCCGCTGCCACCACCGTACTCAGGTTGTGACTCAAATTGATTAAGCATCTGAGAAAACTTGTCGTCACTCCTAAATAACCTCATGAACATGTTCACTTGTTTCGTGAGCTGCTTCTCCCTCTTTTTGAGCCTAGCGATATCGGTGGAGTGCGTGCTTGTGAGATTGGGGAGAAAGGACCGTGCAATGTCCTGGCAATAAAAACCCGTCCAACTAAGGAATGTGCCCCCGCTGCCTTTCCCCCGCGAACAATGGCCATGATCTCATCCTCAGTGTAGGGCACACCCGTGGGGGTGTTGGAGCCTAGACCCTGTAGCCTCAGCATCTCATCGTATGTAGTCACAAAAACACAAGATAGTTAATATATTAGTCGGGTCACTACATTATTCTCGAACAAAGATCATTAAAGTGCAGTGTTTTGGAACAAAAACTTACATTAAAGAGCTTTGTCCTCGGGGTTCAAGTTTACGCCACCAACGTATGTGTCAAGAAGAATGGTGGTGGATCAGGGGAGGGTACTCTCTAGTAGCTGAGGTATCCATCTGCCCCTTAACATTACCACTACGTATATAAGATGAAACAAATTAAAAAATAACGACTATCACAAACAAACAAAAGCGTTAATTATATATATTATATATATTTATATATATATATTATATTTATATATATTTATATATATTTATACTATATATATATATGTTGTTGTGTGTGTGTGTGTGTGTGTGTGTGTGTGTGTGTGTGTTTGTGTGTGGTGTTGTGTGTGTAAATATAATTATAATATTTTTACATGCATATCTACGTGAGGGGACGGCCATAGCCCGGGACTCTACGTATGAGTCAATGTGTTATCGTTGTGCTGCTTTAGATCGTTCAACGTATGAGTCAATGTGTTATCGTTGTACATTAGACGTTCAACGGATGAGTCAATGTGTTATCGTTGTTACATTAGTCGATCAGAAATAGGATGATCTGGGTTATGATGTCGTTGTACATTAGACGTTCAACGGATGACTCGGTGTGTTGTCGTTGTACATTAGACGTTCAACGTATGAGTCAATGTGTTATCGTTGTGCATTAGACGTTCAACGGATGAGTAAATGTGTTATCGTTGTACATTAGTCGTTTAAACGGATGAGGTCAATATGGTATCGTTGTACATTAGAGTCTACGGACGAGTCAATGTGTTATCGTTGTTACATTAGACGAGTCAACGGATGAGTCAATGTGTTATCGTTGTACATTAGACGTTCAACGGATGACTGGATATGATGTCGTTGTACATTAGACGTTCAACGGATGACTCGGTGTGTTGTCGTTGTACATTAGACGTTCAACGTATGAGTCAATGTGTTATCGTTGTGCATTAGACGTTCAACGTATGAGTCAATGTGTTATCGTTGTACATTAGACGTTCAACGTATGAGTCAATGTGTTATCGTTGTACATTAGACGTTCAACGTATGAGTCAATGTGTTATCGTTGTACATTATCTAAGATTAATTTTACTGGGCATAAATACAGCAATACATATAATATTTAAAAGCATTGACAGGACAACTCTCTGACATTGACTAGATCACTCTTAACTTTGCGCGATCTACAAATTTTAACTTTTATTTAAAAGCATTGATAGGACAACTCTCTGACATTGACTAGATCACTCTTAACTTTGCGCGATCTACAAATTTTAACTTTTATTTAAAAGCATTGATAGGACAACTCTCTGACATTGACTGGATCACTCTTAACTTTGCGCGATCTATAAATTTTAACTTTTATTTAAAAGCATTGATAGGACAACTCTCTGACATTGACTAGATCACTCTTAACTTTGCACGATCTACAAATTTTAACTTTTATTTAAAATCATTGATACGACAACTCTCTGACATTTATTGGATCACTCTTAACTTTGCGCGATCTATAAAAAACTGTTTTTTACGCAGATATTAAAACAGACGACACACCAAAGGGTTAAGAAACCATAATATCCTCACAATCACCCACAGATCACACACATTCTTACCATCACAACCACAAACATATCACACTGTTATTATGGTCCTCATGGTGCCATATGAAGCTTTTGCGTGTCGTTGTGGAGCCGAAGATGTAGTTTTGCGAGAATCGTATAAACATGAAACCCGTGGTAAACTATACTATGCATGTCCACGATCAAAGGTGAACAATCACATGCTTTTTTTGTGTAATATATAAATAATGTGGTTAGTTGTTAAAACTTATTATCTTTACTCTTTAACAGCCTCGCGAAAATACTTTCGGATGTAAATTTTTTTGTGGAAGGAGGAACGAGTCCGTCTACTGGTTGGTTCTCCTGGAGCTTCAACGACTCCAATTTATTCTCCAGGATCTTCATCGACTCCAATTTATTCTCTAGGATCTTCAACACCTCCACGCTATTCTCCAGGAGCTTCAACACCTCCAAGCTATTCTCTAGGAACTTCAAGAAATGCAGAGTGCTCAAACTGCAAGCACTTGCTTGATAAGATAACGGTACTCGAGGCAACGGTGGATATGTATATGCATCCAGAACAACACACAGTTAATTCAGCCGCACTATTTCATGAAGTTTACAATAACATGGGAAAACTTGATTTAGAGTAGTTTGTCATTTGGAATGTAATTCGTATGCTTTAAGCGTCTATTTGTAAGTCGCTTGTGTTACTATAAGTGGTATGTATAATATTTAACTAAACGAATGTTTGTTTTTGTGTTACTTGACGAATGTGCATCTTGAAAAAGTATACGGTATATCATGTTCAACTATAGAGTTATTATTTAAAACCAAACAACGAACCGAGAAAACGGAGTGTTTTTTATATAGTTTTTTATATAGTTATTAGTTACAACCACAAGAACTCTTGCTTCCCATTAGTGGCTACACACATTCCTTACACTTCTTTGCCCAAATCAGCCATAGCTTCAAACATTGATAAGACAACTCTATGACATTGACTGGATCACTCTTACCTTCACGCGATCTACATTTTTAAACTTTAATTTATAAACATTGATAAGACAACTCTATGACATTGACTGGATCACTCTTACCTTCACGCGATCTGCATTTTTAAACTTCGTTTTTATAAACATTGATAAGACAACTCTATGACATTGACTGGATCACTCTTACCTTCACGCGATCTACATTTTTAAACTTTAATTTATAAACATTGATAAGACAACTCTATGACATTGACTGGATCACTCTTACCTTTACGCGATCTACATTTTTAAACTTTAATTTATAAACATTGATAAACAACCATGACATTGGACTGATCACTCGAGAGCGCGCAGAGCACGCGATCTACATTTTTAACTTAATTTTATAAACAATTGATAAACAACTCTATGACATTGACTGGATCACTCTTACCTTTACGCGATCTACAATTTTTTAACTTATATATATATATATATATATATATATATATATATATATTAATATATAATATATAATATATATAAATATAATATTTAATATATATATATATATATATATAGTAGTATTATATAAAATAGGTATATTTATATATATATATATATATATATAATATAATCTTGAAACCAATATGTATTGATAACATCATAACGTGAACCTTAAAAAAATGGCGTCAAATATAAAAAACTTCAAGTGCTTAGAATTCATTTTAATGAAACCAGCCGAGGTTCCATACTGTCAGAAGATTTGACATACTCAATGCTACATGAAATGGTGATGCAGAAATTCAATTTGGAAGCAAATGCTAAAATAAACTTCTCGTTTAAGCTCTCGTCATTTGACTTTGCTGTTGATATCACAGACGACGCTGAGGTACAATTTTTTGTTGGGTGTGCTTGTAACTCCAAAGATGAATTTGCACAGTTGTTTTGTTTAACTAAACGGAAACACAATCAAAAAAATTATGTTTTCTTTAATTTTTGAATCTACGAACTTAGAAAACGAAGGCCCATCTAATCCAGAAATAACATCGTCTCATTTGAATAATAGTTATAACAATACGTCTTTTTTAAACAATGGTATATCTTTTGATTTAGGACAAAATGATTTTCATATCAACGACTCCCTACAATTGCAAAATGAGCCACATTTTTCAAATCCTGAATCCTCATTTGCCTTCAGATCAAACGAATATAACACAGATGATGTGGTAAATGAAAACCCCCAAAAGAAATTCCATAAATGGCAAAAGTTCATGTCATTTGAGCCTGACATTCCAGAGACACCAGTTTACAAGGCAAAACCTAATATTTCAAAGCAGTATACTCAACAATCTGAAGTTGAAAAGGGTAACATTTTTTACAACAAAGAAGCTTTGATCTTGGTGTATAGTTGAAAGCTTAAACGAAGGTTTCTAATTTTTAACAGACAGATCAGCCCCAGAAAGATGTCACTTAAAATGCTATCATTTTAATCAATGTGATTGGAAGCTCCGGGCTAGACTGTGGGATAATACAGAGCAGTATTACATTACACATCTTAATGATGTTCACACATGTCCCAAGACTCAAACATATCCTAACCATCGAAATGCAAACAAAAAAGTAATTGGTCACCTTCTCACTCCAAAATTACAAGATAGGTCGCGGGTTTTAAGAGGGAAAGATATCCAACAAATATTTGTCAGAATATAAAATACATATTTCTTACCAACAAGCAATGAAAGGGAAGCATTACGGTATACAACAGGTAAGGGGTTCACCGTACGAAGCATTTGAAATGCTCCCGTATTATTGTTATAACCTAGAACAAAAAAATGAAGGGACAGTAACACGTATCAAAATAGACGATAAAGGAGTTTTCGAGATGTTATTCATTGCCATTGGTGCTTCGGTAAGTGATGCTCACATATTCTAAATAATATAATTCTATTACATCACGAAAGTATGTTTATAATCTTTTATTTTAGATTGTAGTCCTCAATTATCTACGCCTGGTGCTTATGATCGATGCTGCGCATTTAAAGGGTCTATACAAGGGAACAAATCTGGTAGCTGTGGCCATGGATGGAAACAATCAGATTGTGCCAATTGCATTTGGTATATGCAAAGGGGAAACAGGTCCATGTTGGTCATGGTGGATGTCGGTGCTCAAAGAATGCATTGGTGATAATCCCAATTTGCTATTCATATCTGATAGGCATCCTGCTATAGCTATGGCAGTAGAAAATGAATTCCCTTTAGCCTTTCATGTTGTATGTTGTCGGCATCTTATGCAGAACCTATCTTTGAAAAACAAAAAAAGAAAAGGTTTATTCTGGAAAATATGCAAGGCATACACACGAGAAGACTATGCAACCAGCATGAACATACTACAAATTGTTCAGCCTGATGCATACGAAAAGCTTTGTCGAGCTGGTCCTCAAAGATGGTCACGAGCGCATTGCCCACTAGTTCGTTACAATTATATGACATCGAATAGTGTGGAGTCTGTCAACGCTTGTAGTGTAATATAATAAAAAGATTCCCGTGTTAAAGTTAGCCGAGACATATCGTGCGATGGTGCAAGAATGGTACTATAAACGTCGACAGCTAGCAGGTATTATTCTTAGAAAACATAATATACAACTATTTTTTCCTTAATAACGTATTATTCTATATTGATTCTTGTTTATCTATTATTGTAGCAAATATGACGTATGAAATAACTGATTGGGCAGCACACAAAGTGGCTAAAAAAAGATGAAAAGTGCGACATGGGTTGTTAAAGGTGTTAACGAATATCAATACCAAGTTTCAGACGGTCAGTATATTCGTGCAGTGAACTTACAAACAGGAATTTGTGAATGTCGTAAATGGCAGCTTTCAGGGCTTCCGTGTGGTCACGTAATAGCTATAACACGGTTTTTGGGTTTGACGGATTGTGTCCAATATGTAGCAGATTGGTTTAAAAAACCAAAATATCAAGGCACTTATTCTGAGTCAATTCATTTCCTTGGAAATATGCAACAATGGGAATATCAGCATTATATTCTAACAGATATTCCTCCTAGCATGGACAAACCCACTACCCGGATCGTCCAAAATATTACAAACCGTATACAATCTCAAGGAGGGAGCCAAGGAGTTATACAATGTAGAGATGCAAACAAGAGGGACTTAAACGTGATCATTGTAGTCAACCCTTTTGTCGTTCAACCGCCATGGTAAACATACGTACATCAAAATGATTTCAAGAAAATGAATTCCACGAAATGAAACAACCATCATTCTACAAACCTAAGCTCAAAATTATGACAACACTTTGCATAATTTTACATTACACATCAACACATTACGGTGCCCACCACATACCATCACAACCTTACGTGTAACACCATTAGCATCGCAAACCTTCACGAACTAATATTTAACAAAACCATCTCAAGCATACAAATGAACATCACACAGCAGTCATCTCAAATGTATGAACTATACAACTCTTAGCAATATGATGCGCTTAAGTCTAGATGATCTATAACACGAATGGTATCAAAAGTGGTTTATTGTTTGGGTTTTTAAAAAATTATATGTTTATGCTGTCTGTTGGTTTTGTTGTTAATTTATAATGTAAGATTTTATGATGTATTAAATATTTGACATTTTAATTTAACTTTTTATGTGACTACCAATAAACACTACATTACTAATTAAACGTGTATTTATAAATATTGTAACAACAGACATTAAATGGGTAAGGACAATAAAATTTATTACAATTTAAACAACTCCAACAGTAAATACAAACATGTTTATGACAAACCAATGACTTGACATGTCATAGACAATGTGTTGACGAATTATTATTGTAGACAATTTATGCCATAATTATGACAAATCAATGACAGGCATTTTTAGTACCCGCTGCTTATGGTCATACGGTTCAAGTAATGCGTTTGGTTTGACTAAACGCACCAGCAGTTTTCATGGACTTGATGAAATAGGGTGTGCAAACCATATCTGATTAGTTCGTGATTGTATTCATCGATGATTATATTGATCTACTACAACAAGCAATAAGGGGAGGCAATGAAGGGAATATTATGTTGATCTTAATTTATTGAAAAGAAAAGAATTGTACGCAAAGTTCTCAAAGTGTGGTTTTGGCTGTGAATGTAACATTTCTCGGTCATGAGATTATAGCGGAAGGCATTCACGTTGATCCTGCGGAAGATTGAGCATCAAAGATTGGGGTCACCCAGACCACCCACCGAGTGATTCGTTAATCTTAGGTTTAGCTGGTTCTACCAACGATTTATCGAAGGCTTTTCACAAATTACTAGACCTACGACGAAATTGATCAGAAGAGCGTGAAGTTGCATAGTGGGGGAGAAAAGGCAGAAGTGCATTTCCAGTTGTGAAGCAAAGGTGTGTAGTGCTCCGATTTTGGCTTTACCAGAGGGAAGTGAGGAACTTCTGGTATATTGGCAAATGCTTCACATAAAGGGTTTGGGCGCGGTTTTGGATACGGAGATGAAGGTCATAACTTACACATCCCGCCAACCTCAAGTTCACGAGAAGAACTTACCACACACGACCTAGAGCTTGGTGCTAGTAGTGTTGGCCCTGAAAATGTAGGAGTGGACATTATCTGTATGGTACCAAGTGTGTTTGTTCACTGATCATAAAGAGTTTGTAACAATTCTTAACCCAGAAGGAGCTGAATAGAGGCAAGTCCGTTGGTTAGAATTTGATTGAGCGACTACGACTGTGTGGATACGATATCACACAGGAAGGCGAACGTGGTGGACTGATTTGCCCTGAGCGAAAGGAAAGAAGCAAGCGCTATTGAGTTCGAGTCTTAGTTATGACTATAGGGTTAAACCTTCCATGAGCAGATTTTGAAAACTTAGTGCTATATCGGAAGCCAGAAGGAAGAGGACTTCTGTAATGATGATTTGCGTGGCATGATTAACAAGTGAGAACATCGCGCTGACGGAATGTTATGCTTAAAACAATCGAAGTTGGAATTCTGTGTCTTGGTGATTTGAGGGGGGCCTTGATTATGCAGGAGTCGCTTAAGTCGAAATTAGTATTCCATCCACCCCTGGATCGGGATAAGATGTATCAGGACTTGAATGAAGTTATATTGGTGGCATAACATGAAAGCATAAATTGCCACTTATGTATGTCAGCAAGGTATTTAAACATGTGCAAAGGTTAAGATAGAATATCAGAAACATCTGTTTGTTGGTTCAACAGAGATCCCACAATAGAAATAGGAGGAGTATCCTAACAATGGATCTTTGTGCTAAAAACTGATCTGAGAACAGCGGTCTGGGAAGACACGATTTGGGTAATCGTTGATCATCTCACTAAATCTGCTCATTTCTTGCTATGAGAGAAGATGACACGTTAGAAAATTGATGAGGACATACTTGAGGAAGTACATTCTAGTCTTAAAGCATGGGAGTAACGGTTTCGATCTCTCTGATCGCGATGGAAATTTACGTTACATTTTTTGAAGTATCTACCATTAAGCATTAGGTACTCGATGGGATATGAGTAAGCCTCGATCAAGAGGACCGATGGTCAGAGTGAGCGAAACATTCAAACGTTTAGAGGATATGTACGTGCCTGTGTACTCGGATTTGGAAAAGGTTGGATAAACAATTAAGTTGTTAGAATTTTGTTTTATATAACAACAGTTACCATACCAGCATTAAGGTTCTCGTTTGAGGGTTGTAGGGCGCAAGTGTCGATCCCATCTGCTGTGCTGAAGTTTGGGACAGTCAGCTCATGGCCCAGAGATCATACATGAGACAACCGAGAGAATAGTTCATCAAGGCCATATCCAAGCCGCCGAGTTCGTCAAAAGAGCTATGCCGGATGTTTAAGACGAAAACTCTTGAGTTTTAGTAGGAGATAAGTTCATGTTGAAAGTATCTCCTGGAAAGGAGTAAATAGTTTTGGCAAACGGGGGAAGCTGAACCCTCATTATATTGGACCTTTTAAGGTCCATTTCAAAGTAGGCACCGTTTAGCATATCATCTTAGAACTTCCAGAGAAGTTGAGTATAGTTCATAGTATGTTTCAAGTCTCAAAATTATAAGAAATACATGGCTGATGAACGCTTGCTATTACCATTGGATGAATCCAGTTGACGGACAATTGAATTTCAACGAAAAGAGAACTGTCGATATTATGGAACGTTGTGGTCAAGCGTCTGTAACAGAGTAGCTATTCGATTTTCAAAGTGAGCTGGAACTCCAAGATGAGGTTCATGAGTTCACCTGGAGGTGATGACCGATCTGGCAAAAAGAAATACCCGCATCTTTTCACAAATTGCACACGCGCTGCTCAAAGAATGCATTGGTGATAATCTTAATTTGCTATTCATATCTGATAGGTGTGACAACCCAAGAATTTTCGTTTAATAAATTAGCCATTTCCGTTTAGAAATTTGAATTTTTAAATGTTTCGTTTAGCTTTACCGTTTAACCGGGAAGTTATTTCGTTATTATCTGAGAATCATCACCGGGAGCGAACCGGGACACCAAACGTTGTAGTATTTTGGCAATAGCCACGTTTTTATGTTTTAAGACAATATTTAAAATTTCGTAATTTTCCGTGTTACCGTTACTCGTTTCGTTAGTTACGTGATACATGTTTAAAACTATAACTATGAGAACATACTTGGAACCTTGGAAATGAATTCATGAATGAGCACTAACTCTCCTAGAATGTGGGAAACCATTTTGGTCCCCCCCCCCTCCTTTGTGTATAACCGGTCAAGCAAGCACCAACACCCCTAGGATGCCAAAATTTGAAATGTAAATCATGGGACAAGTTTCCCTAACTTTTGCTAGCATGAAGTCCTTTCCTAAACCCTCATTTGTGGATCATTTTGGTCCCCCTCCCCCTTCTTGTCTTATTTTTGGCACACACACACACATTGAGTGTGTGAAGTAAACCTTGGTATTATATACATGTATTCATCTCATTTCTCATTTCATTC
>BQNB010115685.1:0-21512 GCA_026074375.1 Tanacetum coccineum
CAACGATTAGGTGCTCTGCCTCGGGAGTTGTAAAACTTCTTGTTGAAGTCTAACGACGACCGCATCAAGTTTTTGGCACCGTCACCTGGGGAATAGTTAGGTTTTGATCATAGTTTAACTTAGTTCTACTCGCTTGAATCCTTTCAAGTGAGACCTTAATTCCTGTCATTAGCTTTCTTGTAGTCCATCTTTTTCTTTGTACCCTTTGTTCGTAACATTTGTAAATTTGTAAATTATAATGAATAGGTATGGTTATTCTAGCGTAGGTAGGTTTGGTGTATTCTTTCGTAATCAATTCTTGGTGTTCCAACAACATCAAGATGAATCTCTCTATGATTCGTGGACTTGTTTCAACGACATAATCCAAAAAGTCCCGAATCATGGCCTTAGTATATGGACTCTAATAGAAATCTTTCTTAAACATCTCAACTCGTTATCCCGTTATATTATCAATTTGACTGCAGAAGCGGATCTTAGGAAGTTAAGTGATATACGAGCATGGTATGCCATAGAAGATTGTGCCCAATATGATAAAAAAATGTAGCAACCCAACAAGCGCTATTTTTGATGAAACAATAGCAAATCCAAATGCTCAAATAGTTAAGGATGATATGGTTAGGGTACAGGTACCTAGGTGCATGGCATGGTTAGATTATAATGTGCATGTAAATAGCCTAAGTACGATGGATAATGATGTAGGGGTTACAAGCCTTGAAAGTACCACACAAACTCTACCGTCATTTGAGGAATACACACCGCCTATGACTTACCTAGAAGAAGCTGAAAAGACTTTAGGAACCCCGATAGAGGTAGAACCTTTAAATGAAACAAAACTAGAGGAAGTAGGCTTGAATTGTAATCATAACATTCCTCGTAGTTCTAGGGAAATTTCTAGTTTTGATGAGCCGGAGCCTCAACCTAATCCTTTACCAAATTTTCCATCCTTAGATGTAAGTCTAGGAGAAGAAAGAGGCCCCGAACCACCCATTAAACCACATAGTCCGGATAATTTTAGGATGAAGGAAGTAGATCATTTGACCAATCATACACTGCCTTCACCTCATGTGGCATCTTTCCACGCTAAAGATACGTATTGTTATTATCACCCATGCATTGGCGACCCTAAAAAACATTATGGATTTAAACTGGGTTTATTAGGACATAGTGGATCCCTAGGTGTTGATTTTTCAAACATGGAGATGATAGAAAATGAGTGGGAATTAGAATCTAAGGAAGATTCTTTTCTAGGAAGAATACTTAATTCACCCGTTAGGCCAAAAGAAGTAAAGAAGGTTAGGATTAAAGAGACACACCATTTGGAGCATATAATTCAACAACCAATTTCTCAACATATGGCTCCTTCTCATCACGATGGTATGTACCGTTACTATCACCCTCACTTGAACTCAAGTGTAGGGGAACCCTACCCTTTATATTTTAAATAAGGGTAGAGTCAGGCTCGTGACTCGAACAAAAACAAGCGCTTTTTGGGAGGCAACCCAATATTTATTTTTCTCGCACATTAGGAGTGTCTTGTGTTTTATTCTTTTCATTTTATTCAATTATGTTTGAACTATCTTGTAATCATGCTTTGTTTGTCTTTAACCTCATCTTAATTTCAGTCAAAGGTATTTTGCAACAATAAGTGTAGGGGAATTTATCCGGCTTTTGAGCCAAGTTCAAACATGTTAAATGAATTGTTTAGATTAATTCGCATCAGTTTCGAGTCATATGATTGAATTGTTAAATATCAGGTTTTATGCAGCCATTTGTACAAGAATTAACCTATGGAATCAAGTGCAAGAAATTTCTCAACAAAAACAAAAATTTCCTTTTCACAAAGAGTGAAGATGGCGTCACGATTTACACGCAACGCCGTCACCACGACACCTGTAACGGGGTCACAACAACCCTGACGGCGTCATACACCCAGGTCTAGAAAACTTAAAAGTTTTAATTATTTTTGAAAATAAAACTTGCATAACATTTAATATATGTATTCTTCTGTTATAAACCTGCAAAACCTAATAAGTTTAACAATTCTCTCATCATATCTATACTGCTTTATCGAGTCGAACCCTAAATTCATATTGTATATTTGCCTATCGCACATTTTATGCTTGGTATAGTTGTCTTTGTCTTTGATTACAGGTTATATTTGATGAGAAGAAGCTTGGAAATTCTTAGGAAGTTTCATTAGATGATTTTTGGAGGATGATTTAACTAGTCATCGCATGTTTCTTCTCCATTATTGAGCAAACGAGGGGAGTACTAGTTTCTTTTACTTGTTTTCTTTTCCCTTTATTCGTTTCAACAGGTACTTTTATAGAATATTGGGGACAATGTTCAACTTAAGTGTAGGGGGAAATAAGCCTTAGAAACTATTCTTTCATTTTCCATTTGCTTTGTCCTTAAAATGATGGGTAATATATCGAAACATAACATAAAGGGTGATTTTTACCCAATTTTTTTTACGACACATACCAACGAAAACCGAGTATTAATAGCGTCTCATGGATAGGAATTTATATGACTAGCACAATATCCCTCAGAATTCCACCCTAAAAATGTAAGGTTCGCCCTTAGATCTTTAGGAATTCAGGTACCCATCGTTGGTAACCCAAGATGATTTTATCTTTACTCGGTTCGAGTTAAGGTTGATCTGCAAGCGTGCATGTGTATTCTGTCGTTACGACCATGTATGCATTGCCTTGTCGCCTTTTCTAGAATGTCTGGTGTTAGTAAAATTCATATGAGTGTACCGGTAGCATATTAAATTCGCATAGTAAGTATTAGGATTTGCTTGATAAGAGGCATTAGGATTAACCCATGTTTTAAACCTGTAATTGTTATGATGATCACATCGATCATATAACTATCCTTCACCTTTGCCATGCACCCACCTTTAGTGCAGGATACCCCTAGTACAACCCTCCGAGCGTATCCTTTTTCATGGTTCTCTAAATTTTCTAGTTAAGCTGGACTATTAATGAAGAGCATTGTCACCCTTAAACCAATCGTACACCAAATAGCCTTATACCCACCTTTGTATGTTACTACATTTTACATTGCATTATAGTTTTAAACCAAGTTAATTATTTGAGTCATGGTTTTTTGCTAAGTCCCTTATCCAGTAAATACTGTTTTTGGGACAATGGGATTCCAAGGTAGAATTTATTTCGCAAAAGAAAGGGAAGAAGAGTTAAGTCAATACCCCCACGTATTTTTAGATGATCTCCCCATATTTGATCCACCTCCAAATAGGGTCATAGTTTAGATTGTAAATATCGAGCATGTAAAAGCTCAAGTGTAGGGGTACGTGTTATAAACCCCAAGTTATGATGTATTATGTTATTAAAAAATAGAAAAGAAAAAGAAAGAGATTGATGTAGAGTTCTGTAGAGTTTGTATATCTTCGTCCGAGTCTTGGCTTAGCAACCAACCCAGCGTTTATTCGTGTAAATAATTAGCTAACCCTTTCACTCCAAATTCACCCAAAGCCACCCAAATGTATCCCATCCGTTTCCGTTTCCATTATATGTTATCTTACACCTACACCCCACAACCCTTTAAAAAGACCTCTTAGATAGTAATGAATAATGCTTGCGCCTAGCGATAGAGGTTTGATCCTTTACCAAGCCTATGGTAATTTATATGCTATGACAGGTAATGAGTGTTGATTTTCCATTTTCCCCTTATGTTATAATTTATTATACACCCGAGTGAAAGAGAGAATCCCAAACACTTATATGAGGTGCTAGTATATACTTTCCGTGCTTTTAATTACAAGGTCTAGAAGGTTGTGTTGTAAAATACTTTTAAAGAGTAGGTAAAATGACCCTCATACTGCTATTGTTTAGGTAAAAAAACCCATTTGCTTGAGGACAAGCAATTCCCAAGTGTAGGGGTATTTGATGAGGTGTCATTTTATACACTTTTTTGGGGTTGTTTAACCCTCTAAATTGTGCATTTATGCCCAAAATAGGTACTTAATCGTTCCTTTTCAGGTGGAAGGCATGGAGGAAATACACGTGACTTGGGCTCATTTAGAGAAAAAACAGACAAGACTACGGACCTACACCAACATCTCTTAAGAATTTCTACTCAGAAGCTGGAGACGGCGTCACAGATTACACGTGACGCCGTCACAACCCATCTCAAGACGGCGTCACAAGATCTCAAGACGGCGTCAGAATGTATGACCCAACCCATTATCTAGAATATTCTATTCATGATGGCGTCACGATTAAAACGCGACGCCGTCACAGCGATTTTCCTATATATACAAATTCGTTTTTAGGGTTTTAAGTGTGTAACTTTAGAGTAAAAGAAAGGGATGAACCCTAGTTCATTTAGCAGCTGTTAGGGACGATTTTAGGGCCTCAAAACCCTATTGTACTTCCTTCAATTCATGTTTTAATCAAGTAAGACTATCTTAATCATTCAATATGTCTTGTTGTGTGATTCTTATCTGTTCTTACTTTATCTTTAACATGCTTGGCTAAACCTTCTATTGTGTTTATTTATGATTGTATGAAACCTAGGATGTAGATCTTAGTGGTGTTGCTTCTTGTGATGAATATGCATGTTAGGTCTTAGAAAACCAGCTTTTGTTTGTTGTATCCCCCAAGTGTGGGTAAAATTGGGGTGTGGTAACCACAGGGGTAACCCCCTGTTTGATATGTCTAGGAAACTTATTGTGTAGAAAGGATACCATCGGGTAACAGTCTTCATACTACCTTGCCCCTTATATGGTTGATCCACTCTTAATATATTTCAAATGCATTTAATATACTCTTAGGGGCCTTGTAATAGTCTTCATACTACCTTACTTGTGTGTTGCCTTAACGAAATATTAAATAGACGGCGGGTTCGTGTAATTCGTTCATGACTTAGGAAATAATTACATAGATCATCACAAGTGTGACAAAGCAACAACACTAGGAGAAGCAATCTAGGGAGTAATACATGATTAAATAAACCTAATCTTTTATTATATTGTTATCACCATTAGCTTAGTTTATATAGTTTTTAATAGTTAAAATCAACCAATCTCTCAAAATATTGATTTACTGCTTTCATAAAATATAAAAACATACAAAGAATCTTCTTTCAACCCTTAAAATTCTGTTAGACCGTGATCAAAATCTTCCCAACCTATTCCCCTAGAGAACGATAACAACCCCCGAGTCTTGCCTATACTACACTACAACAGTTAGGTACACTGCCTAGGGAGTTGTAAACCTTCTTGTAGAAGTACCTTACGATAACCGCAACACATACAAATTTCAGCTAAAAATCACTCCTTTCGTTCTAAAATTATTGTCCCCCGACAAAAAACACACAGTCTAAGAAAATTGCATTTATTACTGCTTTCTCTTTCTTACTTTTTGACAAAATAATAGTTTTATCCTTAGTTAATTAATTAAAATCTTCTTTAAAGTTTGTAATAATATTTTCAAACAAGGGTAATGTAGTAAACTTGATCAAACTTCCCTATCTACTTTTAGTAGTGAACAATTAAATTGGGACATCCCAAAAAAGAAATATGAACAATAAAAATAGGACGGAGGGAGTAATTATATCGACCAAAGTGTTTTTCCTTAACTGATGGACTGTTGGTACTAATTTATTGATTAAATATCATATAATCAAAAAGAAAATTGTGAAGTTGATTAATAAATTATTAAATAATATAGTCATTTACAAATAGGGGTGAGCAGAAAAAAAACTCAAACTATCGAACCGAATCGAAGTTTCAAAACATTATGTTTAATCTCTAAACCATCAAACTTTTATTATTTTTCATTTATAACCCATAAACTTGTTGGAATGTGGTAGTTGGATCCGCGTGTTATACGACTAGAGATACGTAAGCCTATTGGGAGCACACACGTTAAAACACTTCAAATGCGTTTTATATACTTCAAGATGTTTAAAGTAAACCGAGGGACTAAATTGAACAAAACACAAACCATATGGTGCCTTGTGATTAGCCGGCCATATGTGGTTATGAGAGGGAGTGTTTGTGTCGATTTAGGAAAGGGAGGAAAAGGAAACATTGAGTTTTTCTTGTCCTACAAGGAATGGGATTGAGGGCCTATATAAACCCTCACATCCTAGCTCAATTCACACGTGTTCCATAACCTTAAAACCTAAAGAGAGTATTCAGTTTTTCATCCCCTCTCCTAAACGATCAAACCAAAACCCTAAAAAGGTTTTGGAGATTTTCGGTTCTTTTTCTTTTCCTTATTCGATTTCGGTAAAAGCCTAAAAGGATTTTAAGTGCTATTTGTTATCCCACAAGGCTCGAATTTAGGTTAAGATCATTAAGGGATTCAGTTTACTAGTTCTCCTAAAGTGACAACGGTTTGAAACCTTAGGGTTTCGGTTTCTTGGGTTTTCGGTTTAACCGATTCAATTAAACCCTAATCAGGGTTTGTTGATTTTTGGTTCAAGTATAACCGAATTAGGTTAAACCCTAATTAGGGATAACCGATTTTGGTTCAAGCTCGTTATGAGTTGTTGGCTGATTTTCGGTTTAAGACAACAAGGTTTGTTTGAGAGCTTCGATCCAAGAAAAGTGTAACACTTGGTGTTCGTGAGACGTGAAGTAAAGACTAGCATCTTGGTGTATTCGTTGGACGTGTTGTGTGAGCAACCGTAGAGGTGACAACTTAGTTACTAAGTTTCCAAGTAAAGATTCTCGTTGTTTGCTTTAAGTCATTCAACAAAAGGTTAGTGTTTCTTTTCCTTAAATGCGTGTTAATCTTTAATGTCAAAATAGATCCATCCGCTGCATAAACTTGTATTATCACTACAACTATTTACCGCTAGGAGTTTCCACCGCTATGCGCGGGTATTCGTCTAGTACTCAAGTAATAATGATTATACATTCAAGAGTTCCTTTAAAAATGATAAAAATACAAATGCCTGCACTTGCTCATAATCAAACTTTGTTCTTTTAGACGCATTTTAGAAAGCCATCTAAAATTACAACCAAAAACTGTGAAGTCTAAAGAATCGTTGTAAGCTCAGATTGTTTAGATCCATATCCAGGAAAAATAACAATGAACATGAAAGAATGCATAGCGGAAATAGCATAAAGAGAACAAGTTACTTTTGACCAAGGTTTATTTCATCTCATATTATTCACTATTCGCCTCAATTCTAGATGATCAATTCTAGAACCGTTACTCTAACTAGTAACAGGATCAATGAAATATTTTGAGGCTACAACACTCATTCTAGGTGTTTACAATGAACCACACGCCTAGAACACACACACACCTTTAGTCGACTACATTTTTTGTACACACTTAAACTACACGACCTAATGTCTCTTTATATAGTAGAGATCATCTAGGTTAATAAAGGATAAGAACAAATATAATTAGAAAACAAATAATATCTTCCTAACTTTTATCTTTATCTTCTATATCTTTTATCTTCTTAAGGAGATCTTTTAGAATCTTTAAAATCTTCCATCTTCTGAAGAATTCCAGCTTTGCATTTAAGTCCTTCTTGTTTCATTCTTTTATTTATTTTGTCTCATCAAATCAATAATTCCCAACAATCTTCCCCTATTTGATGATGACAAAACAAACAAAGTCATGTACGAACTTCATCATAAAGCCTTTAATCAAAGCTTCCCCTAAAGTTGAGATGTAATCATCTCCCTGAATGAAATAAAACTTCCCCTTAAGTAGATTTCCATTGTATAATGCCACACCAAGGATCTATAAGTTGACAATTGTACCTGTTAACATCTTCTTCTCCTTTTTGTGATAATCCAATAGGGGACATATGAATATAAGCAACTTTGATTTTGACCACTACAAACCAATATCACACTTCTAATCTAACCCTTCTATCTCCTCAAATTACCCACCATTAAGCACAATAAGAAAAATGAACTTGAGTAGCAGAAACTCACACTAGCAGTAGTAATAATGATTAGCAGTAGTAAAAACCTTCACCTCAATGATGCATGTAAATGGTTAAACATTTTAACATTAAGCTTCCCCTGAAACCCATATGTTAACCATTTCTTGAATCTTCAATTCTGTAGGCTCTATGTAATGATTACTGATGAAGAAAACTAAGTATAACGAACTTGATGTAGAAGTAGAATAACCCAAACTTGTGTCTTATATCTTGTACTATCCACGTGACGTCAAACTTATAAATAAATCTGTGAAATATAAGTAGATCGCAACCTCTTGACAAAATCCTCATCTTCTATGAGACACATAACCAAAGTGATAGCAAATGTGAGCATTGAGCACCATAAGAAAAATCACACACCTTTGCTAGATTCTGACAAGTCTTCGTCACACCGTTGTAAAGCACGAACAAGTTATCTTAAAAGTGTAACACCCACTTTAAGATATGATAAGAACACAAACCTATGAAACTCCACTTCAACTTCAAATAGGTGATACTCAATCTTCTTCATAACCAATTCAAACAATAAATCCAAAACTAGCCATATAACATTTAAAATCATGTTCCAACTGAGATCCAATCCTATGTGTGTTATCCAATATGGAACACAACTAGTAGTAGTATCTTTTAAGCCCAAACAGTAGTAACTACTTTTAATCAAACAGTAGTAACTACTTAAATTTACCCTAGCAGCAGAAACTTAATAATGGCAGCATTAAAAATATACTAGCAGTATTAATCATACTAGCAGCACTAAGTATAAACTGGCAGCATTAACCTTTAGTGATAGCAGCATTAACAAGAACTGGCAGCACTAATCTTCTTTTGGCAGCATTAACTAGTTACTTGGCAGTATTAACGTCTCATGGCAGCACTAACTTACATAAGCAGCACTAATAATCATAAGCAGCAACACTAACCTTCAAAGATAAGACTAGCAGTATTAACTATGGTTACTATTGTCCTTCTGATACTAGCAGTACTAATCATGTAGGTCAGCAGTATAAAGTGCTCCTTCCTCCCATACCTTTTTGAGACACTTTTTAGCGTCAGTAAAGCACCAATATTTACGATCACCAGCAGTACTGTGTCTCGTGGCAGTAGTAACCACCAACGAGCAGTACAAAACATATAACCACTGTTTAAAGATATCTTTTTTTAAGTATCTAGACAACACCCTTTAGCGACACTTTTAATAGTCACTAAACTGTCACTAATTCATCATTCTCACCAACTGCTAATGATTCTTTTCATAGAATAAGTTCCAAAGAACGCTTGAATTATGTAACCAATCAGCAACCATCTTGTTGTCACGAACCAATCAAAAACAATTTTAAACAAACTTCTTGTTATATCGAATTAGGGTTGCTGAAAAACCCTAATATCACCAAATTCGACATGATAACCAAGACAGAAAATTCATACCTCTTTTCCTTGATAAATACGACACCAAAACACCTTGTAGATCCTAGATCATGAGCCACCGGGCTCTTATACCAATTGTTAAGTCTAAAGAATCGTTGTAAGCTCAGATTGTTTAGATCCATATCTAGGAAAAATAACAATGAACATGAAATAATGCATATTAGAAATAGCATAATGAACAAAGTTACTTTGACAAGGTTTTTCATTCATATTATTCACTATTTGCCCTAATTCTAGATGATCAATTTTAGAACAGTTACTCTAACTAGTAACAGGATCAATGAAACATTGATCTTGAGGCTACAACACTCATTCTAGGCGTTTACAATGAACCACACGCCTAGAACACACACACACCCCTTTAGTCGACTACATTTTTTGTGCACACTTAAACTACACGACCTAATGTCTCTTTATATAGTAGAGATTATCTAGGTTTACAAAGGATAAGAACAAATATAATTAAGAAACAAATAATATCTTCCTAACTTTTATCTTTATCTTCTATATCTTTTATCTTCTTAAGGAGATCTTTTAGAATCTTCAAAATCTTCCATCTTTTGAAGAATTCCAACTTTGCATTTAAGTCTTTCTTGTTTTATTCTTTTATTTATTTTGTCTCCCCAAATCAATAATTCCCAACAAAAACAATTATAAAAAAGTTTGTTCTGTTTTTAGTCTTTATATTAGCTTATTGATAAGTCTAAGGGTCTTAGCATTTAGTCTAATAAATGTTTGCCGAATATGGAAACATGAGGAGGGTGTTTCACATTTGCTTATGTCCCAAGTCAAACCCAACTAGTTTTGATCTCATGGTCTTGAGGAAAATGTGTTGAGGATTACAAACATCCTTTAGATACTGTTTGGGAATTTGGTCTTGTGATCCTGTGGCGCATCAATGTGGCTATTATCATCTTCCAAACAAACCACCTCCCATGAACAACACATTGGGCAACTAAGCGTTCTCGAGTTCTTCTCAAAGTAAAATGTGCCTAAACTTTCCATATTTTGAGTATTTAAAGTGAAGGCCAACCTTGATATCCAGATCAAAATCTCGCTCGTCCTCCAATTCAGGATCAAGCATGTTGTTCAACAATTAAGCATTACGTTTTCCGTCAGTTACACATGTTTGATCTGGTTATCCATTGATTTTGTATTCTGCACAAAGTGTATTGTAAGTAAGTTATGTTGCAACTATAAATAAAAACAATGTTCTCAAAATGTGTAGTTCAAGCATGTTAGGTAATGGTCATAAACGTCTATGTTACAAAATATTTGTAACTTCCACTAAATAGCGATTCGTGAGGTTTTAGGAATTTGAACACTAGACTGGTGACCTGTTTTATATTTTGTTGAACCTTTAAGTTCAACACACTTGACACGTTAGCTATAAAAACATGGCCAAAATTAAGCCTTTTTTATGTAAATTGGTCAAAACTAATTAATAAAAAGAGCATCTAGCTTAGAGATAAGGATGACTTGGAAGGAATCATTGACTACCTAGAACCTATATTATATGATGGATTCATTGATCATAATGACGAGGCTTATCTGCAAAGGATGAACAAGTTACTAGGAATTCCCTATATAGAATCCCCACCAATTAAAAAAGAAAAAGCTGAAATAACTAAGTATAACCTAGGGGCTGGTGAGGTATTCATGAAAACTAAGATTTTAAACATAAAAGAATTTCCCAGAACAGCAGCTAACATCGCCGATATAATGGCAGAAATAATTAAAGATAGAAATAGTAGTTCGGAAGATCTTTCCAATACAAAAAGGAGACATTGGTGTAAACCAATTTACCAAGGGAAGGAAGACATATGCACCAAATGGGCTTCATGTAACCCCCATTTCGACGAATGTGATGGAGGAGACAACCCTAGGGAAAACAAAGAATATTGGGAAAGTAGTAACGATGATATATGAACAACTTTAGAATGGGAAAATTTAAGCTTTGACAACTAGGTAAGAGTGGCCTTTGGAAAGGTATGTAAGATGACTAAAATAAGAATCTACAAAGATTATTAGAGAAATGAGGGGCAGGAAAAATTGGAAAACGAAGTAACGTAGAATGAGCATGAGTATAACTTAAAGACTCATTAATAAACAAAAGTGCTTGTCGGGAGACAACCTGTCTTTTATTTAATAAAATTTCTATTTGCATTAGTTGGTTTGCATGTTTCTTAATTTGTTTTGCAAAATACAGAAGCTAAGAGGCAATTTTCGAGACTGGCTCGACTCATATTCATTTGGTAACCTTGCTGAATTTGCAGCAGTTACGGCGTAACCAATACAGTTACGCCGTAAACACTACAGTTACGACGTAACCCATTTCAAGGTTACGCCATAACACCTTAAAACTTAAATTTTTTACCATATGATTACGACGTAACCACTATGGTTATGCCATAACATCCTTCTGAAATCTTAAAAATTTAAGTTTTAAACATGTCTAAACCTTGTATACGTAAATGGACTTTGTGGGTATGTTCTTTGGAAGCCCTCACGAGACTAAACTCGTCCACTTGGGCCACCAAGTGGTTTGAAAGGCTTGTTGCATATGCTAAATGCAACCGTGATTCCTACAAAAGTGAGTTAGGTTTGTATTTCCTGTACACTTCATAATTCTTGTAGAACGGTTTTATGCTTGGGTCTTTTTCCATGATCACAGGGGATAAAGAGCTTGTGGGATAACGGAAATAAAGATTTCCGCCTAATTTCAAATTTCAAAGTAATGCTCATGGAGTTTCTTGTCTTAATTCTACTCTTTTCTTATTATTTCATTTCCTTAATGTACAATAGGGACATTGTACAAATCAAGTGGGGGGATGGGAGTAGAATTAATACTTGACGTATGTTTTGCCTTCAATTTTCTAGTTTTCTGTGAAAATTATGTCAATTTTAAAAATTTTAACAAATTCTTCTTAAATAACTAGAATTAATCTTTGTCGAATGCACATTACCCTTTATTATTACTTGGTGAGATTTAAGCCTAATATTTTGTTTCCTTCATATTATTTAAAAATCCACCAAAATATTAAGTGTGTCGGTAGTATTGTAGACTTTAGAACTTGGCATGTACATCATTTCGAGTCCTAATTGATTAGCAGGAATAAAGAGTTCAAAAAGGCTACACTTAGGAAATCACCCAAATAGCCTATATGTGTGTATTTATCGACTTGTTACACTAACTTGTTGACCTCCCGTGATAAACCCTTATGTTGCACTCATTATTAGTGTGAGATACCCCTAGATCACCTATGTTGAGCCAATCTATGTTTTCACCACAACTCTAAATGTTTCGTTACACCATTTCACCTTAGCCTACCTTGTAGTCTTTATTTTCTTTGTGTTGAAATCTCTAGCTACTTAAGTCCATGGTTCGGGGGAATATGAACGAGAATTATATACTTTTGTGAAAGACCAATTAGTTATGATCTATCAAGACCCCCCCTATACTACTACTTTCGACATTATTTATCTTAAGTGGGTGGATGTACGTGTAATATCAAATGTTGTAGGGGCAATAATTAAAGATATAAACCCATGTAGCATTTGCATACCATGAAGAAAAGAGGGTGCAACTAAAAAAGGTCACCCATGTGCTAAAAATATAAAGATGGTGCCAAATAAAAAATAAAAAATAGAGCTAGTAGCCTATAATTGCACCAAAACATCTCTGTAAAAAGGGGCTAGTAGCCCATTATTACACCAAGTCATACCGATACTTATGAAGAATGGAGCTAGTAGCCCATTATTAAAGATCAGATTTTCAAACTTTGACTCTTGGACCCATGGAAGGACAGTAGCTAGTTACGACAACCATAGATTATTTTAGACTATTGGTTTTGTGTTTTTATTAACAACCATTAAATGTGTATCCCATGTCTATCCTAACCCTTAATCATCCTTTGAACCTTAATACCCTTGTTACCTTTGAGAGTTATTTAGACCATAATTCTAACTGGTGCAGACTTGTGTACTTTCCAAGCTTATGATAGAATACATGTTATGACTGTGCAATTGAGCGATCACCCCGAAAATGAAACACTTAGACTAGTGGAGAGTTGTGTGACTTTTTATCCCCTTTTCGTGAGGTGTTGGGCTTTGATGTTTTCTAGCATAAGAGTTTTATAAATTATTTTCTTGAAGTTATTCTCGAGAAATCTTTTTATGAAATGTTTTAACAGGTTCTACTTGAGGGCAAGCAAAAGTCAAGTGGGGGATATTTGATAACATCAAATATTTAATACTTTTTGGTGGCAAAATACCCTCTAAAATACCTGCAAATGTTTCACTAACACTCGAAAACGAGATATTTTCTGCTATTTTGTAGTTTTCATGTGAAATACAAGAAAGTGACAAGAAACAAGGGAAAAATGACTTAAAGTGTAAATTCTGAAGAATGTTACGGCGTAACACCAAAAAATGGTTGCGCCGTAACATAAATTAAGCAAGTACGAAGATCAAGGAAGACTTTACGGTGTAACAACATATCTAGTAACACCATAACCCTATATTTGGAAGGAAATCTCGTTAAAATTATAGTTACGGCTTAACACCTTATCCAGTTACGGCCATTACCATGAAGATACACAAATATGGAAGGAAGATCAGGGGGGGGGGGGGGGGGGGGGGGGGGGGGGGGGGGGGGGGGGGGGGGTTTATTTTTATTGTTTTTTTTTTTTGGTACTATATGGACATTAATTTGAAGGTTACGCGAAACACCATAATCGGGTTACGCCGAAACCATGTTTATCCCATTTAACTACCCACTAAATTAATCCATTACATCACATTTGTATAATCATTACCAGTATGCTAGAAAATAATCAGAAACCTTAGAGAGAGAAAGTAGAGAAGAAAACAAGAAAGGCAGTATTATATTAGAGAGTTTGGGGATTACAGTGAAGAAAATGTAACCAACACCTACACCAAGTGTGGTGAATGTGGGATATTTTATAGCCGATCCATGCTATCTTGGGCACTTTGGCTTTCTAAACGGCCGACTTGGTTTAACTTAGGCTTTGAGCCCGAAACACGGACAATATTAGATTACAATCCAAGCCGTTGAACCCGACTAGCCTATTACAATACAAGACCTAGTTTGACTTTCTAAGACCGATAACATCTGTTGACTTAATAAATTAAGCGGCTAACAATCTCCCCCATGTTTGAGGTCTCTTTTCAAACTTACTCTGCATCACCGATGACATGAAGGATAATGACGTTTAAACGTTATGCTTTGGCCTGGTTATGGTCGTGTCTTGTTTGTAATGGCTTTGTTCCATTCATGCTTTTGATCTTGAGATATTTGAGCCTTTATCTTTTGACATTGAGATCTTTGAGATCGTTATACTTAGCATCATCACCTTGACTTGAATCATCTGATTTGACTTCCTTTGACTCAACTTGTCTCTTGGCGACCAACATAGTCTCATAAACTTGTTACATACTGTTTGACATATGTGATATAATGTCATAACAATCTCCCAGATTGATGATTCCTTTATTGATTTTGAGGCTCTCTTGATGGTGGGAAGATTAACTCAACTATCTTAGGAATGTGAACGATTGACTTTGAAAGCTTGAGTATGAGCATGTGGTTTATGAATCCGACTTCGCTGGAATGAGGCTGCAACACCGTCATCGAAACCTGAAATAAGACAGTTAGCAATAAAAGATGAATATGGCTTTGTCATTCATCTTGAGTTCGGTTTCATTAACCTCTGGTTTTCCCGTTTTATAGTATAAATACTATACCTGGTATCAGTAAATTCAAACAGAATCTCCTTGACGAGTTTTCCAGCATCAAAGCTAAGATCTTCTACACTGGGATGTTTTAGATCACCATGCTTGCTATTCTCAATACCGGAGTGAGCGTCTCAAAGCAGACACACGGTAAGGATTGAATCAGATAGTTACATCTTTCTGATTACAGTCGTCAATTCTATTTACGTAGACCAACAAATTGTATATCCATTATCACAAGCTTGATTCATATAGAATCTTGCAAGTCACTACCAAGTAGCATGGTTTGATGTAGGCTCAAGTAGGATTTCCATACTTCACTGTGAATACTTAAGTATCACTCAAGATGTTCGTCAAGATCTTAAGGGATAAAGCGTAGGACTCTTTGTTACAACTTGTGAACTATATGGTGTTCAACAGTGTATTATGACATTGTGCCTAATGAGATTTATAATTTGATCTCTATCTGTGCTCTTGACTCGATTTGTGGCACTTTTGTTTGGTAATCGGATGCTGGAGCAAACATGCCACCTATCAATAATAAACATCTCGAGTTGAGATGTCCATAGATAACGTTGAAACACCTTGACAACTGAGACAAGTTTCTTTGAGAGAACACTCGAATGGCAGGAAGGGTTGTGATTGCATCACTGGGTCCATGACTACTTTCTTCAATATCCTAACAATCATCTATGTGAGATTTTGATAGATTATGTATTGACCCGTTTCTGCTACGGTGTAAGGAGGGCTTCTTTCTTTGTCACCATTTATTCCCTACATTTCTTTTAATTCTTCAACCCCCTTTCACTGCTTACCAGGACGTCATATACTAACACCTTGTTGTGATTGTTCAAGTTGTAGCTCCAAACTTAGTCAGGCCTTTTGTCCCTTATACTCATTCTTCTCCATTCATACCTAAGGACTGCTATTTCTAACTATGAAGTATCATTAGGTAGATCCCTTATGTTCATGTTGGATCATAAGACTAATACATAACCTTAACCACCTTATGACTTCATAATCATCGTGAAATTAATAGGTAGCTTAGGTATAATTCGAATCCACCATAAAACCATTTTTATTGACATTGTTATTTTACAAACTACGCCCCCTACACATAGTGCTCTGAGATTCAAATTGTTTTAGCACATGAAGGAAAGAGTTGCACTTAAGTCATAAAAGATCACATTCGTTCTATACATAATTAATCACATTTCTCCCCTTAATTTTAAATATAAAACCCTTAGTATTGAATACCAATTGATTAAAATTTGACAGAACAATTCCATAGGAGAAAAATAAAATACCACGATATTGCATGAATTCAGATTCTGATAGCTCCCCTTCAACAGTATATGTGGGATACCAATATTTATTAAAACTTGACATTGGAATGAAAAATTGATATGACACCACAAAATGTTGAAGACGGAGTGAGATGCCTTAGTGAACAGTGTATATTAATAATTGACATTATAAGTTTCCACATTTTAATTTCACAAAATGTGTTTGGATACATAAAATTGACATTTATGAGATGTATCCAACACATTAAAAGGCTTTGTTTTAAAAAGCTCCCCCTCAGAAATTGATTCACATAAAATGACATTCTACGTACTACAATTCTTTGAAAATTATTCGAGGAAGGGAGTGTTGAACACACAATTTTAACAAATACCACTTTTTATGGAAAAATACCACAAATTATATTGTAGACAATTTTGACATTGAAAGTTCTTTTTGAAAAATTGTGTTTAACGATTTTAAAAACACATGATAGAAGACTTCTCTTCTATTTTAGAGTAAGCGCACTAAAGCGTACACTTCCCTATTACATTCGGGACCGAGTTATGCACTGAAATGTACATAAGTCATAGAGAAAAATTTAGAAATGACATGTTTTGAAAGCATTTGAAACTCTCGCTCGAACTTCATTTACACGCCCGTGTCGATGTTAATCAACATTTCTAGGTACGTAAATGTTATCGATTCCAAGAGACATGTCGAGAAGATTCTTTTTGGTATTTTTGAAATTTTTTTTGATTTTATATTTTGTTTTTCTAGGTTTTATATTTTTCTATTTTCTTTTTGTTGGTTTTATATTTTTGTATTTTCTTTTTCAAAATTTTTATAAATCAAAAATAAAAAGAGAATAAAAATATTTACAAATTGATGTTTGATTGATCAAGCAGATTCAATTGCCAGAACCTCCAGTTCATCTGGAGTCAAACATCTCATACCGAGTCGTCTGACAAGATACTTAAACCTATCTTCCGATAAAGCTTTAGTAAACAAGTCAGCTAACTGGTATTCAGTTTCGACAAAGAATAATTCAACAATACCCTTTTCAACCTGTTCCTTTATGAAGTGATATCTGACATCGATGTGCTTGGTACGGGAATGTTGGACTGGATTGCACGAGATGGCTATGGCTGCCTTTGAGTCACAATACATAGGTATTTTATCAAAGTGGAAGCCATAATCTGTGAGCTGAGTTCTCAACCATAGAACTTGTGCGCAACACGCAGATAAAGACACATACTCGGCTTCTGCTAAAGACATTGAGGTGCAGTCCTGCTTTTTGGATGACCAGCTAACTAACTTATCACCACCTAGAAATTGTATGCCACTAGATGTACTCTTACGTGAATCGAGACAACCCGCGTGATCCGAATATGAAAAAGCAGTTAGTTCGAAACCGATGTCCTTCGGATACCAGAGACCCATGTTAATGGAGTCTTTAAGGTATCAAAAGATACGTTTAACCGAGATGAGATGTTTCTCAGTCGGTTTTGCTTGATAGCGAGCACAATAACATGTTGCATGTACAATATCGGGTCTACTTGCTGTTAGGTACATGAGTGCTCCGACCATACTACGATATTTCGTTTGGTCGACCGGAGTACCACTCAAGTCAGCATCAAGGTGTTTTGTAGCCATTGGTGTACCAATGCTATCACATGAGGTCATACCATGCTTTTTAAGTATCTCTTGAGCATACTTAGCTTGGTTTATAAAGATACCACGAGGGGATTGGTGGATCTGAATTCCTAAAAAGAATTTCAGCTCCCCCATCATAGACATATCAAACTTGCTGTGCATTAGTTTTCCAAATCGTTTTGAAAGTTTTGGGTTCGTAGAACCAAAAATTATGTCATCAACGTAAATTTGCACAAGCAGGTTCGGCTACGAAGCACCTCTTCGTTCCTACTCCACTCCCCGAGTACTCCACTCGAGATTTCACTATGTCAACAAGCTCCCTTTAGGCGGAGAAACCCCGTTTACCAACGTCGCTGTTACTTACTTTCCACACTAAGCTAGATGTCGAGTCCTAATCTTAGCTAGAACCAATCTAAGACTTCCCTATGTCTTTACACACTCACAAGATATACACTCTTGGATTGACACACAATCCAAATCACACCAATATACAATATACACCTTGATCTACACGCGATCCAATTTATAAATTATACAACGACACAAAACAAATGTAATTGAAAGAGTTTGGATCTTGAAGAAGAAAAAGAGAGAGAGATCACTTTTAACAATTCGGTTATGTAGAGAATAACGATAGATCTTCTCTTTGGCACTTGATTAGCATGATGAAGTGGATAAGAAATAATTAATCACTTGAAACAAGATCAAGGTATGTTAGTGATTAAGATATGTGTTTTAGAAAGAAAGGAAGAAGAGAGAAAAATGGATATGAGAAAATTCGTGGCAAGAGGTTCTGTTTTTCAGATGGGGTAGCCCAGTATTTATAGGGGACAAAAAATGACCGTTGCTAGTGGCGGTCCCGGCGGTCCCTTATATATAAAGGGGCCGCCAGGCCTAAAAGGGGGCCGCCACTAGACTCCGATCCTTTTTTTGTCCTTTTGTGGTGAAGGTTATATCTGTTATAGAACCTTCTATTTTCGGGAGAAAATTTTGAATTTGAATTTTTTATGTTTTTAATAAAACATTTTTTTTAATGAATAAATATTTTATTTTTATATTTTTATAAAAACACATTTGTAGAAATGTAAGGTTTAAGGAAAATATTTTCTTGATCACTAATCATGTTTAATGATTTGTTTATCCATACCTTAAGTGATTAATCTTAGAAATAGAATTTTATGATTAGTAATTTATAAACGTTTAATTTTATCGTAAACGTTTTCACATTTTGTTATTATCAAAACATTGAGAGGTCAAAAAATATAAATAACGTTTTTAGACATTATTTGTATTAACAATCTCCCCCTTTTTGATGATGACAAAACATAAACTCATTTAGTATAAAAATAGAAGTTTATAAATTATTAATGAGTTTAATTCTATTTCTCCCCCTTTTTGTCGAATCCAAAAAGGTTGATCGTCGAGTCGTAGTAGAGAGAAAGAAATCGACGATAAAAGACTCCCCCTTGATGTAAGCTCCCCCTTGTTCGGGGCACCAAGGGATCGATCTTACGATAATTTGTTTGCTACAAAACAAGGTTAGAAGTACAAGTGCAAGCAAATATGGCATGACAAATATCTTAAGAGTATAATCCACACATTTAAAAACTCATAAAGTAAAGTGCATTTAAATTCATAAAGAAATCATATATAGTCACAAGGACAATATATATGATGATACAAGCATGAGATAATCATAACTAAAACACAACATATTAAAGCATCTAATGAAAGTAAACTAGTAGATGATTCTTGACTTCATGAGGATGTGATACTCAAAAGGTAGGAAACGTTTATTAAAGCAAATTAATCACGTGGGAGTGATTAATTGAAGAGTGAGAATGATGAAGATGGTGACTCATTGTGGTGATGAACTTGTGATTGAGGTATGATACGGGTGACAAGGAATTGAATGAAATTAATTTCATTCCTTAATGAGTGGAAGTGGTTGGTGGTGTACCTACAACAATGACAAAAGCTAGCATGACATCCTACTTGAGCATGAGTAGGAGGTGGAACCAATGGGTGTGGTGAAGAAGGTGGTGTAGGGGTTTGAGAATCGATGAGTGTGGAGATTGTGTGGAGTTGATTAATAATTCGATCTCTTTGTGGGTAGTTCATAGGTGGTGAGATAGAGTGAGGAGTGTTAGTTGAAAGTGGTGGTGGTGAGTCATTTTGACAAGTAGGTGATGATTTTGGAAGAGATGTCTTACGTTTCCATACTTGACGAACCGACATCTTTGGTTTTCTTGAAAAGTTTGGGTTATGATTTGAGCAAGACATTTGGGTGAAAGAAGAAGAGAATATGAGAAGGATGATGATGATGAAGAAGATTGATGGTTTAAATAATGAAAAAGGTAAAAGGAAATGGCAAAGCATGGTGTTAGAGATGAAGATTGAAGAAATTGTGTGTTCAAAGAAGGAAGTTCCAGCAAGAGTCTAGGACTAGGGTGGTCAAAGATACAAAAAAATGGAAATTTGAAATTTATGTTCCCTCCTGTTGGCGGTCCCTTATTGTTGGGCGGTCCCGGATTGATAAGGGGGCCGCCTGATGAATTCAGGGGCCGTTTTCTGGAGAGAACAGATTTTTCCCAGTATTTTCCCACAGAAGTATCACACCTCAAGTCAGTCAAAATTCAAGTAAATCTAAACTAACAATGCATCAATCATTAATCTTAAGCATGCAATTTTGATAATCCTTAATAAGATTCACATAAGAGCACAAATTGTTAACTAGCAAGGCATTTATAGGATGATAAAACTATTTTAAAGATCATCCTAACACTCAAAAATATCATCGATGAACACTATCACAATTTTATCTAAGTATGGTTTACACACACGATTCATGAGATCCATGAATACTACAGGCGCATTAGTTAAACCAAATGGCATCACTTGAAATTTATAATGTTCGTATCTTGTTCTGAAAGGAGTCTTGGGAATATCTTCATCCCTGACTCTCAGTTGATGATAACCTGGTCTCAAGTCGATCTTTGAGTAAACACTCGAACCTTAAAGTTGGTCAAATAAGTCATCGATCCTGGGTAATGGGTAACGATTCTTTACGGTAAGTTTATTCAACTCCCGGTAATCGATACACATTCTAAAAGATCTGTCTTTCTTTTTAACAAATAAGACAGGAGCTCCCCAAGGTAAAGTACTTGGTCGAATAAAACCTCGGTCTGCCAACTCTTGAAGTTGGTTAGATAGTTCCTACAATTCTGAAGGAGCTAATCTATAAGGTGCTCGGGCTACAGGTGTCGCTCCTGGAATTAGATCGATTTGAAATTCTTCTTGACGAACGGGAGGAAGGCCAGGTAGATCTTCAAGAAAAACTTCTGGGAATTCTCTGACTACCGGTATGTCTTCTAGTCATTTCTCGTCAGACTTATTTTCCATTATTTGGGCTACAAAAACTTGACATCCCCTGGATATATACCTTT
>BQNB010115686.1:0-21512 GCA_026074375.1 Tanacetum coccineum
AGGGTAAGTTAGCACCGAGATACGTAGGACCGTTTGAGATCCTTGAAAGGGTTGGCCTTGTAGCTTATAGGTTAAGGTTACCCGAGGAGTTGGGTAACGTGCATGACACATTTCATGTGTCAAATCTAAAGAAATGTATGGCGGATGCTAATTTGCATGTGCCATTGGATGAGATTAAGGTCGATAAGACCCTTTGTTTTGTTGAGGAACCTGTAGAGATTATGGATCGAGAAATTAAGAAGTTAAAACGTAGGAAGATAGCGCTTGTGAAAGTTAGATGGAATTCGAAACGTGGTCCTGGGTTTACTTAGGAACCACGAAGACCAGATGAGAATTAAGTATCCACAGTTGTTCGTGGACCAAGTTATTGAACCTGCTAGTTAAATCTCGAGACGAGATTTTCTCAAGGAGGGGATACTGTGACATCCGTGATTTAATCAGGTTAATGATACCTTTAGAAATGGCTAAGAGTTCATTTTATGTGATTAAGTGTTGTGCTATGTGATTTTTATGGTGTGCTAAGTGAGTAAATATGTACTTAATATCATTTGAGATGTAATGGGCATCTCATAATTGAGTGTGTTTGTGTTTAGGTGTAATGAGTATTCCCATTTGTTTCACCGTTTAGTGATAATGGAAAGGAATGGCGTATTGCATGCAATGCTACGTTAATAGTTGAATGATTAAGTGTTAAGCGTTTATGGGAAATGTGGCATTTTAGAAATGAAATAGGTGAGTGAAATATAGAAGTTTGTAGCAAACTTTCTAAAAATAGAAAGTGGTTTGGTGAAATGAAAGTTATATTTAGAAAGTTTAGTAAGTAGCGTTTAAATAAAAAGGTTTAATCAAACTAGCTTAGGTTTTTATAAACACTTAAGGTAATTAAGTAAACAAGTTAATTAATAATTTAATATAAAAAATATATAAGGGGCGTGTGTTTGGACGGCAAGGAAAGAAAAAGAAAAAAAGAAGTTTTATCCTAAAACCAACTCTAATTAGCTTAGGACTCAAACTAAATACCTATATAATCAAAAACCCTAGCTCTCTTTTTCCCCTTTGCTTGTGCCGTGTGATCTCCCCTCCTCAAAAACCCTAAGGAATCGATTTTCAGTAAAGATCCAAGAACAATCAAGAGTTGTGATTTAGGTGCTAAGGTTCAATGTAAGTGTGTTCTTAATAACTAGATTTTATTATTCATGTAACCCTAATTATGATGGATTTAGGGTTTTAATTAAAATAAAAAAAATTTATGATATATTATGATTGTAGTATGCTTAGGATTGAATTAGATGCGTATGCAAGCTTGTGGTTTGGTTAGATTTGCGTTAAAACTTGATTTAGGGTTGAGCAGAATTTTGGGTCGTGTTTTTTGTTTATAGTTTACTTAAACAGGTTAACAATTAATATGATGGATCTAGGGTTTACATAAAATACAGATTATATATGAACTTTAATTATGGTATGATTATTAGGGTTAGTTTAGGGTTATGATCATGCAAGTTGCATGTTAGGGTTTGCGTTAGAACATGATTTAGAGTTGAGCAGAATTTAGAAGCTGTGATACAACAGATGAAACAAATTAAAAAAAGTTAAAAGTGCAATTAAACACGTAGCAAAATAGTAGACCAAAGAGTCTAATTTTACAAAATCTGGCCTGAATGATTTAGAGTTCAGACGTAGGATTAAATATTGGTATTTACAGAGAAAGTATGACAAACGTAAAATACGGACCGAAATAGGTCATGTTAAAGGACGGTAAAACCCTAACTAAAAGTGGAATTAAAGGTAGCCAATCTACAGGTGCTGAAAGTAATCAAAATGTATAAAAAAGAAATCCCTAGAAGGATTGGTTTTGATAGTGTGTCACGAAGGTACTAAGGGCCCTACATTTAGTGTTCGATCAGACTAATTATACAGTTTTGAAGTATATATTATTTGGATATTTTGGCATATGTAAAGACACTTGGGAATCACAAGGTAGTTAGTAAACTCATAGATGAACTTAGGTGATTTTTGGTATAAATTATGAAGGCCAGCAAGTAAGGTTTTTCAGTTAGAAAAGATACACCAAACACATAGTTTTTGAATAAAATTAGTAGAATAACAAGTGTAATGTGTCTAATGAGGTGTTAAGATTTGTGCCATGGAGTTCGGGGTGACCCAAGAATGGTTAATCAAGCCCCTTATACATCCATCAGATTGTTTGTACATGACTAGAGCTATTAGCTTGGTCGAATGTAACCGTGTTTATTTAATTTGAATAAAGCGTGATAGGAATTGAATCGCGTAGAGGCATTCAGGTGAGTTACATAGGACCCACTTATTTACTATGTAATTTAAACGTTGTGATGGAAATGATGCAAGTGTTGAAATGAGTTGTTAAATTGCTGTGATTATAGTGGTTAGATGTAAATGCCAGAACTAATATTTGCTGAAATGCTTTATGTTCTACATGTTATGTGATGTGATATTGATGTTGCCCTAAGTCAGTAGGGTTACTGTGCGGGTAACCATGCTGTTTAGTGAAGGAATGGTCGCCATCAGGAGGATTACTTGTGGTATCTATGGCCTGAGCTAGAGGGGAAAGAGATTTGGTAAGATCCAAGACGATTTAGGTCGTCGTGCTTGTGTTTGAGGATCGGATGAGGTAACGCCTACTCAAGTGTTGGTTTGATTGATTGAATTAGCAATTTAGCTTGTAAGTTAGTTAGCATAAAAAGTGTCCATGCAAAAGTGAATGTTTTTAAAAACACAGTAATTGGTTAAATTGTTGTGAAAGGATTGAAATATGTGTGTCCTGAAAACCATGATTCACACTAACCAATGTGTTGAACGAATAAGCAACATTTTCATCAGGTATTCAGCAGGATGAGATTTTAACGTTAGGAAAAATGGCTAATGACGTAGCAGCTGCGAAGTTTTAGTTAACTAGAATCGTTATTGTTTTTGTATGATGAATGTAATTTGTTTGCTTTGTTAAGGATGTATGCATGATTGCATGTCATGCCGTACACATGAACTGCCTTCATTTCAATTGTCAGAACTCCTTCTTGGATTTTGTTGATGTGTATGGGTATTTTCATGACACTGCGTGTCTATACCTTATATTTATGCATGTTTTAGTTTCTCTATATAGACGCCAATGTGTTGTGATGATTCCCATTCTCATCGCGCCTCGCGTTTCTGCCTTGGCGGGGTGTGACATGCATGTGCTCGAACACATACCTCATTCAATGTAAGCTCTTAAGGTTAGTTGCTAGGAAAGGGAGTAAATGGTGGTTAAATAAAATTTATGAACAAATAGATTATATAGCTTTGACAAATAAGTAGTTGCTAGTAACTTTTACCAACCGTTCCATGATAAAGAATCGACATATAGACAAACGCCTCGATTCATTAAGAAATGATAAAAGACAACCTAAGTTGGCGTACCCTATAACTGTCACTTCCTACATCCTAAACTTACAAACTTTTACAAGCGGTGATATCGGCCACTTAATACAAAACTATACATCGTTGACTTTTAATCCACGAATAATCGATCCTTCCAAGAATTTCTTCGGTAACGAACCAACTATATAAAACTTCCTTCTCTTTTTTTTGATGCATTTTCTGATTTCTATTTTTTCTATTTTTTTTATTTATTATTTTTTTAAAAACATAATCCTCAGTACAATTTCACCGTCTTCACAATCATAATTTTTTCGGATAATTTTTCCTTCAACACTTCACCTTCAGACATAATACATAATCGCAAAGTACAAAATAATTACTGCTACAATTTTTTCCATTGCTTATGCAAATGTCCCGACCATCACAGAGATAGAAAATTTCACTTTGACACAGGAAATACAAAACTTTACACAAAAGCAACTAGCAACTTGATTAAAGTAGGCTTAATCTACATGGTAGGCTAAGGTGTAAAGGTGTAACGAAATAGACATATGGTATGAAAAAGATAGGAATGGCTCAACAGATTTTTCTAGGGGATCTTACTCGTATGGTGAGAGTAAGCAAAGGGTTACACAGGATTTTAACTACCCGTGTGTATATTAGTTAATTATACAACATTTAGGCTTTTTGGTGTATTCCTAGAAATTTACCAGTTAAAAATGTTTCTCCATCTAAATCCCTAGTACTCATCATTGTGGTCTCGAGTGATATACCAGGCCAAGTTCTAAAGTCCACTACATCACCGACACACTCATAATTTTTGTGGAATTTTTAGTAAATGTTTGGAAACGGAATAGGCTTAATTCTCACAAATTGGCATTAAGGGTAATAGTGCGCGAGGTCATGTAACTAGTAAATTTTTTACAAAAGTTAAGCTAATTTTTTTTAATTTGGTATAATTTAAGCACATTAGCATGTTATTTGTAAAAGAAATGACAAGTAGGCGTTCTAATTCTCCATCCCCCTACTTAGATTATACAACGTCCTCGTTGTAAAGATAAAACAATAAAAAATATGGGAAATAGAATTAGAACGAGGAACTCCACTGTTATGTTACTCGGGATGATTCTCCAATTTGAGTTCTTAAGCAAAAAGTGTGTTGACGAGGCTTCAGAATGCTTCGAACGAGTTCAACACACGTCTTTTTTCTCAGAGTATACCAACTGTTGATTTCCTTAGAGCAAGGTCCTGCATAAAAGATTAGAAGACAAAGGTGCAATTCCTAACTTCGGTATTTATACAAATTTACAATCAGAAAACAAATAAACCACACAAGTTACATGGATCAATACCCGATCCCAAACTCTAGGATACGTCGTATGGTTACCCCTGTAAAAACAATTAAAATAATTAATGTACTGAATTAAATTACAGACTAATAACGTCCAGACAAATCCATATGCCGTATCCAGAGGGATTCGATACGCTGTATGGAGTGTCTGGGAAGATTGACTCGTGAAAATAATTTAAAAATAGTTTAAATAATTTAAAAACGACCGGGTTGTCTCCCGGGAAGCACGTTTGTTTCAGTTAGTTGTTAAGTTTGACTTTTTCCTTCCCAGCTTTCATTCTTCCATCATTCGCTCGCATTTCTCCCCGTGAGCGAATTTTCTCATAACCATTTGGCATGACATGTATTTCATGAAGAATGGCATGCCGTGCACAACATCTCTTGTAACATCTTCATTGTTAATGATGATAAAACCATCAAAAATAGAAAATTTCCAACGAAAAAGGCTATATCTATTAGAGTTCCGGCTGGACTCTTCCCTTCGTGACCATCCTTGTGTGAGCACCATCCTTATAATACCGTTTAGGACAAACGGATGCCGAGATGTCACATATAAATTTTTAGTGAGATTAAATGGCATCCATTTGTTAAAATGATTCCAACTCACGATATTAGCATCCAATGTTATGATAAAAAAACTCGTTGAAAACTTTATCGGTTTTATCGTGATTGGTTTCCGGAAGTTCGTTTGATCTTTTAGCATCAACGTTTAATATGCTACTTCCAAAAAATTGTGTTATATCGATATCGTCATCATTGTCCTTGATCGTTTTTAGATTATTGGACAAAAATACGTTTAGAGAAAATGAGTCATTAAGGCATAAAACGTTTTGCTCCTTTTTCATCATATTCAGACAATTACATTTCAAATTTATCGATATGTTGAGAACTTACGGACGGTACATTTAATGGGTCCAATTTAGACTTTAGATCATTATAAACAATGGCTGGAAATTCATTCTCAAAGTCTTTAAAGAAGTCTAAATCGTCAATGTAACCACACGTAGGTTCTGGTGACAGAGATGATGGCAAGTTCACTTTATCATTTTCATCTTCAGAATCTGTTTTTAAATTATCGACAGAAATTAGTTTACAAGAAAATGAATTTTTGTCAAAAACTACCATGTAATCTTCATCGTCGGATTCGTCGAATGATATTTTAAAGTCAATTTCGTTATTGTCAAGAGGACTTACCGTGGGTTCACATGATAATGTTGTATCGAATGCATCGTCCAAGACTATAGCTGAGTATTCAGTTTCAAAATTCGTGAAGCTATCGTCCTCATTTTCATAATATTCTATCTTCTCGTACCTAGCAGTTTGCCAATAAAATGTTCGACCTTGTCTTCGAGCTTCTTCTTCTTCGAGTCTGATGTATTCTTCCATAGTGATGTTTGGATTATCCATGATAAACCTATACTGGAATTCAGAAACAAAGAAACGAACTACAAGGCAGAGTACTTTATGAAAGCAATTAAATCACAAAATTAAATTAATTGTAAACAGAATTAAATTACACTAATTAGATTAATTTAAACTAATGGTTAGAAATACTAATAAAATTAAAGGTTAAACTATTTCACTCCCCGGCAACGGCTCCAAAAACTTGATGTGTTGTCGTGTATGGTCAATTTATTAATTACCAAGTTTTACATTTATATTTAGCCGACTTATCCTAAAACAACACTTTAACGGGCAGTGTACCCGATCGGGTGGAGTTTCGTGGTAAGTAGGGTGTCGAACACTAAGATCGAGGTCGTTAACCTTATATTATATCAGTATTTTAATTACTTTAATTAAGTTAATTCTAATTACTTGTTAAACCTATGCTATATACGTTTCTAATGGTAATAGGAGGTTTTTAGCCTAAGAGACTGGCACAGATTTTAAGGTGACAATAATCAATTCTAAACATAATAAACATGCACGAAAACAATCAGAAGATAAAAGAGCGGTACAAGCCAAATAATAGAAAACCGTATTAACCATATTAAATCCGATTAAACGCTGGTTTGTTTATTTAGTGTAATGATTTCTTATCTCGAAGCGACATATCGTTCTTAAGACTCAAGCAGGACATCATCCTAAGACCTAGATACGTTGAATCCTGTTACAATTAACATATCCGCATAAAGCATCCTTTTAGTTTAATTATAATCTATCTAGGGATTAAAGCAATGGTGATCTTGATAAACCCTATCCCATCGGGACTTTACCCACTTACTGTTTGATGGTATTTTATATAATGTTAGTTCACTATTTAAATCTCTATCAATTAATCAAGAACATACTTGTTGAAACAATACGGGTCACCTGCCAGTCCAACTAAGCTCTTAATTTAAAGACAAAGACAAAACATTATTTGTGATCCTATTGGTCCAGTAATATAAAACACGATATGGAGAGCTATCCTAGTATCTAGCTCACTTGTTAGGCATAACTAGACCCAGTTGAATGATAGGTCGCATACTCAAACATGTAGACAAGTATCATGTAATAAACATAATTAAACTTTCAACGATAAATTAAGAAATTGATTTTAAAACAAACCAAACATTAAATCTTCATTAAGATGGCTAATACCCTAGGGTATTAGCCCATAACCATTGTAATTATACAAGCATGATCAAATAACCAAGGTAAACTAAACGTTTTACCGAACGATACCAAAAATTAAATAATTACAAGAGTATAGGAATTACACGGTGTCTTCTATGGAATCGTGATCGATGCTTGACCTTTGGTTGCTCTTCTTTTCTTCAGAAAATCGTCTTTTATGTGTATGGTATGGAGAATATGATTTTGCACACTTAAAACTCGTTTTTGAGTCTTCTATTTATAGTGTCTGAAAAAGATTGGATACGCCGTATTGAGCTAGGCCAATACGGCGTATTGGGGTGTTTCCCTTGGAGTGCGCGCAAAGTTTATAATCAATAAAATATTCATTCCCAAAATATAATCATCTATGTATCTTTGATTGTCTATCCAGCTGGATACAGCGTATGGCAGAAGAGTGATACGCCGTATTGGGAATTATTTGTACGCGTTTTCTTGTGAAGAGTTGGCGTTGATATGCCGTATCTCTTTTCTGGATACGGTGTATTGGTCATAAATAAGCTATCTTCAAATACCTTCGTTTTAGCTCCAAAATATGCGCCTTTTAGCATGTCTTCACAAATCACTTTATAATTACTGCAAATAACACTTTTAAGCAATTAAGTATAAATTCTTGCAATAATTATATAAAAGTGGGTAACTTATTCAGGATAAATGATGGTATAAATGTAACGTTATTTGATGTCATCAAGTACTTTGACATATTTCCAATTAGGAGCGAACTAACATATCATAAGTACTTAATGAGTTGCCCAATTCCATCCTTGTTTTTGAGAAACCCTATCATTGCAGAAGGATGTCCATCAAACCTTAAAATATCATGCAACATAGGGCATGTACATGTGGAAAAGCCTACATAGATCCTAACTCTCCTCTAAATGTCATGACCCGTATGTAGTATAATTAGATCATGAGGAAACAACTTGAACCTAAGGAAGATCCTGAGGGTATTAGAGGGATAAGCAATTTCACAGGAAGAATTAAGGTAATGCATATCTTCGTAGGAAACTTCACTTATGTTTTAGATTTCATGATTGTTGAGGATATTAGTTCAATCATAGACCCTAGACTGTCACAGGTAGTGCCAGGGAAACCTTTTGTTGAAATATCTAATATGACTCATGACCTATCATTAGGAGTGGTGAAGTTTACAAACAGAACCAATGAGATTGCCTATAAGATGCCCCATAAAATAGAACAATATAATTCATTATCTTATTTGGAAAAAAAGCACATGAAATCAGTCTACCTTAGGAACTAGGAGGATAAGAGAAGAGGAGTAGACTATGTAATGAGTAATATATTAGGGTTCTATAAGAAATGTTTAGAGTTTGGACCCGAATATTTGACTAGACTTGAAGATGAAGGAGGAGTCACGTAAGAACATGTGACTCCGAGTCTAGCTAAAAGACTCTCTAATAAACAAAAGCGCTTATTGGGAGGCAACCCAATATCTTTAAATTTAATGAATTTTAGGAGTGTCTTGCGTGTTTTAATTCTTTATCATTTGTTTTATATGTTTTATTTATTATAAGATTATGCTTTGTTTTGGCTTTAACCTCGTCTTAATTGCAATCAAAAGTATTTCTTAAAATTATTAAAAGAAAAATCTTGTTTCTAAGAACCATTTTAAACATATTAAATTAATTGTTTAGATTAATTCGTGTCGTATGTCATATGATTGTGTTAACTAATCTCAGGTTTTATGCATAATTTTTGCAGGAAATAACTAATAGAATTACGTGCAAATTTTTTTTCCAGAAAAACGAATGTGAGATTTTCATAGTGCCTAGAGACGGCGTCAAGATTTTTCCTAACGGCGCCACGTCTCTAGCTTGTGAAAATTCAAAATTTTTTATTATTTTGTCAAATTAATTTGGTGTGATTTCCAAAATTTGTAATTTTTTTATGAAAACCTTAATTACACTAACACATTCACCCTGTCTTTACTACTTTTATAAAGTCAACCCTAAAAGTTCCGTTGTATATATCATTATCCCGCTAATTTTACGCCAGGTGTAGCTGTCTTTGTCTTTGATTTACAGGTTATATTTTATGAGAAGAAGCTTTGGAGTTCTTAGGAATTTCAGTGGACGATCCTTGGATGACGATTTAACCAGTTATCATATGTTTCTTCTCCATCATTGAGCAACCAGAGGAGTACTCGTTTCCTTTTCCCTTTATTTGTTTATTCGAGTACTTTTAAGAACATTAGAGACAATGTTCATCCTTAAGTGTAGGGGGAAATAAGCCTTAGAAACTATTCATTCAATTGCCATTTGCTTGTTCCTTAAAATAATGTGTAATATACCGAAACATATCGTAGACGGTAATTTTGACCCAAATTTTAAAAAATTTATGACACTTACCGACGAAAACTGATTATTAATAGCGTCTCATGGATAGGAATTATATAACTAGCACAAAAACCTTATAAAAATTCCACCCCAAAAATTTGATGTTCGCCCCTAGATCTTTAGGAATTCAGGTATCCATTTTTGATACCTAAGATAATTTTACCTTTAGCTTTCTCGAGTTAAGGAGTGAGCAATCATGTATGTCACGTCCATGGATATGTTCGTGCATATGTGGTTTCGTCGCCTTTTCTGGAGCATTGGTATAGGTTTAAAATTATATGAGAGTGTACCGGTAATAAATTAAATTCTAGAACTTGTTTTTGTGATGCATCCCGATACCACATAGTGAGTATTAGGATTTGCTAGATAAGAGGCACTAGGATTAACCGTTGTTTTAAACCTGTATTTGTTACTATGGTCACCTCGATCATATAACTATCCCACACCCTTTTCATGTACTCATTTTTAGTGTAGCATTCCCCTAGTACACTCCTGCGAGCTTGTCCTTTTCACGGTTCTTGTAAATTTCTGGTAGACTCCAGATTATTAATGAAAAACATTGTTACCTTTAACCAATTGTTACACCCAAATCGCCTCAGCTTACCTTATATGCACTCATTTTTAGTACATTATTGTTTTAACCCAATTTAGTTATTTGAGTACAGAGTTGCTAATTCCTTATCCTTGTAAATACAATTTTGGGACGATTGGGATTCATGGTAGTATTTATTTTGCAAAAGAATGTGGAATAAAAGTTAAATCATTACCCCCATATTTATTCGATAGTCTCCATGTTATGTTGATCCACCTCAATTCGGGTCATTAGTTAGCTTATGTATTGAGTACCAAAAACTCAAGTGTAGGGGTATGTTTATAACCCTAAGTTATGTATTATGTTCGTTCAAAAAAAGAGAAAAGAAAAAGAAAAGAGTTTGATGTAGAGTTGTGTAGATTTTGTACATCTTTGTCTGAGTGGTCGAGTATTTGGCTTAGCAACCCAATCAACCTGTGTTCCTAAAAATAATTAACTCACCACTTCACCCCAAATTCACCCAAAAAGTCACCTCAAAATATATCTCATCCGTTTCCATTTCCATTATTGTTATCATTCACCTACACCCCACAAACCTTAAAGACCTCTTTGATAGTAATTTTTAGTACTTGTGCCTAGCGGTGGAGGTTTGATCCTTTACCAAGCCTATGGTAATTTATATGCTACGACAGGTAATGAGTGTTATTTTCCTGTTTCCTATATTGTTATAATTTATTATACACCTAAGAGAATGAGAGAATCCAAACACTTATGTGAGGTGCTAGTGTATAACTTTCGTGCTTTTAATTACGAGGTCTAGAAGGTTATGTCGTAAAATATCTTTAAAAATTAAGTTAAATACCTCCCGATATTGCTATTATTTAGGTAGAAAAGCCCATTTGCTTGAGGACAAGCTAATCCCACGTGTATGGGTATTTGATGAGGTGTCATTTTATACACTTTTTAGGGTCATTTAACCCCCAAAATCGTGCTAATATGCCCAATTTATATACTTAATCATTCCTTTTATTGTTTTTAGCACTTGGATGGCTTTTGGAGGAAATACACGTGATTTGGCTCATTTAGAGAAGAAACGGACAAGACTACGGCTCTACACCAAATCTCTTGAACAATACGCGTACAGTGCGTGGAGACGGCGTCACATTCTATTATGACGGCGTCATGGCTTACAAAGGACGGCGTCAGAGTTCTTGTGTCATCGTCAGGTTCTGACCGACTTAAAGAATCCCTAGAAGATTCGATGTGTAGTATACAAGAGATCATAACACAAGTAATGGATGATGGGTTGGCTAATTTGACTTAGAGAGAAAATGTCTATTTTGAGAGAAAGTGCAAGTGATATTTTTCATGAAATGAAACAACCAACCCCTTCCCATGTGTGGGAAGGGGTATATATACAAATGATTCTTTCTGACTACGAGCTATGCTATACTAATGATACACGGGGGTGACCGAGTCTTTTTCATAATCCTAACACGATGGTTTTTAGATTGCTTAGGATTTTAGAGCTTATCATGTTATAGTAATCCCTGTTTGGTGCAAGGGATCAAGGTACACTTTATTTTCTCTTTAAATCTTTTTTAAGTGCTTATTTGCTAAAACTGCTTATTGCTTTTGCTTAATTGTTGCTTAATTGTGCTTTTTCTATGCTTAGTTATGCTTATTTTACCTTAATTTAGCTTAATATGCTCAGTTATTAGTTAAGATTAGTTTAGATTTTAGTTTTCTTAAAACTGTCCATTTATTAGTCATGTTAGCTTATTAAGTTCAGTTTATTTTTTAGTGCTCATTTCTAAAAAGTTAATGCTTATTTGTCCTTAAAATGCTCAAAACTTAATCTGTTTTTTCTTTTCAAAGGTTTTCCCTAAATCTGTTTTTTGCTTTAATATTTGTCTTCTTGTTAAAGGGGTGTTTGGCTCAAAGCATGGTAATTGGTTCCACGGCTTGAGCTTGTTTTGACATTTAGGCCAAATTCATTAAGCTATAATTAGGTCTTCTATTAAGTTTAAATAAGCTTTTATAGTTCATCTTTTCATTTTATGGTCTTATCTTCTAAATGTTTGAATCTGGTGGTTTCTTGCTTTGTTATTTAGCTTATTAGAGTAGATTTTCATTAGTAGCTTTTTAATGTTGATTTCAAGTTTGTTTATGGTCTAATAATGCAGTAGAATAGGTTTGTTTTAAGAGTGCTTTTGCCATTTGAGTTAAAAATCAAATCTCTGTCATTGAATTCCTAAGTCTGTTAGCTTGTTCTTAAGTTTCTTTAGTTGCAGATGATTTGAGCTTATATTTTAGCTGAGTTTTGATTAATTAGCTTATTGCAGTATAAGCTCTACCTGTTTTGAGTTTATAGTATGGCAAGAGTATTTTAGAGTCCTAAAATTTAGCTACAAATGTGTCAAAAGTCCAAAAATTAGTAGTGTGTCTGTCAATTTCAATGGCCCCTTTTCTAGCTTATTTCTTTTCCTTTGTGTTTAATTTCAACTTATTTGTGTTCTTTGGGACTTGTACTTTAGCTATTTTAAGCTTTTAGTTTGAGTCAAGAGCTTATGTGTTCTAAATATTAGTTTAAAATCTGTCAAAAAGGTCTTTTAAGTTCAACCTTAGAGTCTGTTGTCTTTTGGCTTATAGATGCTTTTCAGCTATTGTTGTTTGCTTAATTCTAATTCCTGGTGCTTATAAGGTCTAGTATTTGGTTTGTTTTAGTTTATTTGCTTTTCATTAGCTTATTGGATCTTAGAAAGACCATACAGTTTTTAGCTTAGTATTATAAGGCTTTTAAAGCATTCTGTCATTCTATTTGATGCTATTTCTAGCTTATTTTTAAGATCCAGAAAAAGTGTCTTTGTTAAAAGTGCTTATTCTTAGCTTAAGTTTAGTTTTCAAAAAGAAAATTTTTTAAAAAAATGTTTCATAAAAAGAAGAGGTCACAGGGGTCGAACCTGTGACCTCCCCTTCCCTAGCCAACGCCTCAACACCACACACACTTAACCATCTGCCCTTGGGTCTTTTTCAGTTTTTACTTGCAACATTTATTATTTAAGGTTGTTTTACTTATTTTGCTTTTCAGCTTTAAATAGCTTATTTTCTGCTTATTTGATTCAGCTTATTTTGCCGTTTTATTTTTCTTAGGTTTAGACTTGGTCAAAATACTTTTCATGAATTTTTCAGATTTTTATAATTTAGTTTACTATTTTTAATGATTTAATTAGATTAAATCCGTTTTTAATTCATATTAAATAAAATAAAAATCAAAAATATATAATTTGTTTTTCTGAAAATTATTTTTAGTCATTTAGGATTTATAAAAAAAATTTAGGGTTAAAATTTGAATTATTTGCTTAACTGTCGCGTTTTTAATTTCCCGTTTACATTTTTACGTTTAAATCTTTACTTGCTTTAATTATTGCTTGCCTTTACGTGTCTTTGCATTTATATTTGTAGAAATAGAAAACCAAATCAAATTCTTAAAATATTCAATCACGCGATCACGAACTTAACATCGATTTTCAATTCGCACCTCGTCGGGATACGACTCGGGAAGGTTTTGAATTTTACTTTGGATAAAAGTAATCTTCTAGAATCCTCACGGAATACTTATCTTATACTATTATTTATAATTAGGTATTTAGAATATATATTTAAGTATATATAGGCTAAGTATTTGGTAATCAAAAAGTTAAATCATTACCCCATATTTGTTCGATAGTCTCCATGTTATATTGATCCACCTCAATTCGGGTCATTAGTTAGCTTATGTATTGAGTATCAAAAACTCAAGTGTAGGGGTGTGTTTATAAACCCCAAGTTATGTATTATGTTCATTCAAATATATATATATATATATATATATATATATATATATATATATATATAATATATCTATATTGAAGACGAGGAAAGACGAGGAGAGAGGGGGTTAATGTAAAATAGCGTATTAAAATTGGAAGAATAGGAAGCGTTTTGGACCATCGAATGTATCAAGAATGAGATCAAAAAATTACTGGCACTATGAAACCCAAGGGCATATACGTCAAATCAATTTTGTAGGTGTAAAGCGTGATAGACGGACCACTCTCATGTCTATCACTTAATTTGATTTCACATTAATAAACTATGCGTAAAAATCTGTAGGCTTCATTATCGTATAAACAGTGGGTTTGGTGTATTTTTCTCGACGTAAACGTGAACTTTTCTCGACGTACATTGATACACACAACTGTGATAAATATCATTTATGACGTGAACAAGTATCGTCTCATTGTGACACATGGTTCAAATAAGAAATGATACACAAAAGTTTGAAACACGACTGTGATAACTTTCATTTACGATGTAAACGAGTATCGTCTCATAGAGACACATGGTTCGAAACAAAATAGTTTGAAACATAAATGATACATAATAGTTCGAAACACGACTGTGATAAATATCATTTATGACGTAAACGAGTATCGTCTCATTGAGACACGACAGTTCGAAACCCAAACAATACAGAAGAGTTCGAAACGGAATAAAAAAAACTAAGTTAGTTGATACATCACAAGCCAAAGTTGACACACAACCAACATGCAAGCGTACAGTCGATATACATTACCATGTCGTCGGAAAAAGGTTTAGGGTTTTTTTAGGGTTTCATTGTCGCCGGAAAATTAGGAACAAAAAAATAGTTTTTGGTCGGATGTTATAACTTCGACCATGGTAGTCGTTGATAATGACAACGATGGCTGGGGAGGACATACGTGCAGTGATAACAAAAGCTAATTATGTCGTAACAATGGCGATAAATGTTGCAGAGAGCTAACTTTGGTTTTTGTCGACAACAACAATACGAAACCTTCTCTTTTAGCCTTTATAATAGGAATGGCCAAGATACACAAATTGTGATACATAAATAAACAATTTCATTTACTGTGGAGACGACTACGGTTCGGTGTCTTTGGCAGCTGAATATGTATCATAATCCTTTCGACCGTGATTATTGCTATCGTGAAATGAACAAATCGCCAAAATCCATCTTCGATACGACCGAGAGTATGGTGTATGGTTGTTGGTAATTAAAGGATGCGTGTTCGCAAGAAAATAAGATTGAATATATTCAGATATTAGAAAATGATTAAAGATGAGCATTTTAACATTGTATGTGGATCCGTTTGGCATTTACATGAAGAGAGAAGAGACATGTTAGTGTTAACAATGAGAGTTTTATGATATACTAGTAATTAGGAGATGTCAGTTACTAAATTTCCCTTTTGATTTAATTAAAAAGTTTAATTTAATTTTAAATTATGTATCTTAGTTATGAAACATTCATTGGCTTCTCATACTATCCTACTTTAAAAACTATCTCACATGAACCTCATTCTATATATATACATACATACATATATATATATATATATATATATATATATATATATATATATATATAAAAAGAAAAAGAAAGGAGTTTGATGTAGAGTTGTGTAGAGTTTGTACATTTTTGTCCGAGTGGTCGAGTCTTTGGCTTAGAAACCCAATCAACGTGTATTCTTATAAATAATTAACTCACCACTTCACCCCAAATTCACCCAAAAAGTCACCCCCAAATATATCCCATCCGTTTCCTTTTCCATTATTGTTGTCTTACACCTACACCCCACAACCCTTAAAGACCTCTTTGATAGTAATTGTTAGTACTTGCGCCTAGCGGTGGAGGTTTGATACTTTACCAAGCCTATGGTAATTTATATACTACGACAGGTAATGAGTGTTATTTTCCCGTCACCTATATTGTTATAATTCATTATACACTTGAGAGAATGAGAGAATCCAAACACTTATGTGAGGTGCTAGTGTATAATTTATGTGCTTTTAATTACGAGGTCTAGAAGTTTGTGTTGTAAAATATCTTTAAAATGTAAGTTAAATGCCTCCGATGCTACTATTGTCTAGGTAGAAAATCCCATTTGCTTGAGAACAAGCGAATCCCAAGTGTAGGGGTATTTGATGAGGTGTCATTTTATACACTTTTTCGAGGTCATTTAACTCTAAAAATCCTGTTAATATGCCTAAATTATGTACTTAATCGTTCCTTTTTATGTTTTTAGCACTTGGATGGCTTTTGGATGAAATACACATGACTTGGGCTCATTTGGAGAAGAAACGAACAAGACTACGACTCTACACCAAATCTCTTAGAAGAATACGCATACAGTGTCTGGAGACGGCGTCGCCATCCCTTGCGACGGCGTCAAATCATATAAAAGAAGACGGGGCGTAGTGATTTCTCAAGATGGTGTCTGAAAGTAACTTTCATAATCCTAACACGATGGTGCGAAGGCGTCAGGATTATAACGCGACGCCATCACGCCCGTTTTCCTATATATACAAACACGTATTTGGGGTTTTAAGTGTGTAGCTTTTGGGAACCGAACCCTACTTTTAAAGACAATTGTAGCTGCCATTTAGGCTATTTTTAGGGTGTTAAACCCTCTTGTAACAGCCTTAATTACATGTTCTAATCAAGTTAGATCTTCTATCTTTTATCATTTAATATGTCTATATGTTGTTTGATTGATTCTTGTTCTTCACTTCCTTTTAACATGCTAGGCTAGATCCTTTAGTATTTACTTATGATTGCATGAAACTTAGTTTGTAGATCCTTTTAATGTTGCTTCTTGTGATGGATGTACACGTTAGGCTTTAGAAAACTAGCCATACGATATTAAATTGGCATATACGTCTAGAGAAACGCAAGTGTGTAGAAACGATACCATCGGTAACAGTCTTCATACTACCTTACCCCTAATATGGTTGATCCCTCTTAAGTGTTTTAATGCATGTGATATACTCTTAGGGGCCTTGTAATAGTCTTCATACTACCTTACTTGTGCGTTGCCTTAACGGGATATTACATAGACGACGTTTTCGTGTAATTCGTTCATGACTTAGGAAAACCTTACACAGATCATCATAAGTGTGACAAAGCAATAGGATTAGAAGAAGCAAACTGAGGAGTAGTGCATGATTAAGTAAATGCGTTCGTTTATCATCTAGTTATCACTAAAGTAGTTTAGATTTATATTTAGTTTAATTAGCTAAAACCAAAACCAAACCTCTCAAACCAGAATTTTACATGCTTTCTATAAAATATAAAAATACAAAAATAATCTTCTCTCAACCCTTAGACCTCTGTTATATTTTTTTCGAGTCTTCCCAACCTATTCCCCTAGAGAATGATAACAACCCTCGAGTCTTGCCTATACTACACTACAACGGTTAGGTACTCTGCCTAGAGAGTTCTAAAACTTCTTGTGAGTTTTTAACGACCACATCAGTTATAAGTCAATTTAGAATTATGTTCAACCTTTAACTGCATTACAGTTCTAGGTCCCACTAACCTTTGGGATGGTATTTTCTAAATTTTGTAGAACTTCAGTCACGTTCGGATGCTATACTTTTACTTCTCAAGAGACGTGATGAATAACCAAGCATCAAAACAAGCTTCCATCATGGGTGACTACTTGTACATGGGCTTGACTCCCATCCATTGCAAAGTACTTTCAATCCGTTTTCATGGTAATCCTTTTGTGAAAGGATCTGCTAAGTTCTTACTAGATCGTAAGAAGCTAACGGTGATCACCCCATCATTTATCAACTGATTGACTTGCCTCTGTCTAAGTACAAGATACCTGGACTTACCATTGTACACTTGATTGTACGCTCATCACAATGCACAGAGATTGGCGACATAGGTTTCGGCCATAAGGGTATGTTTATTAACAAGTCTCGTAGCCATTCTGCTTCTTTACAACATGAATGCAACTGGTATGTGCTTAAATACACATACTTTTTTCTTAATAAAACGAGCTTAAATGACCAAAAATGGACTTAAAATGCCAAATATATGCTTGTTTTATGTATTTACTATGCAGGTAACGGATATTCGCAAAAGATAAAAACAAGGCAAAAACCAAACAAAACCGAGCACGAAAATGAAAAGAGCGTAGAAAACCAAAGCCGAAGGCATATGCATCTTAGTGGGCCAACCCAACCTAAGTTAATGGGCCAAGTCAGTCCGTTAAGCTTTTAAAACTAGCCCATGTATTATAAAAAGGCCAAAAACCTAAAATTAACAAAAAAGGCCAAACGGCCCAAAAGCTCACCAAGCCCACTTAACCATATCCCTGTTAAGCCTATTACACCACAGGTCCCTAAACTTTATACCGTTAGTCCTTAGGGACTAACACTGTCAGTCCTTCAACCAAACGAACACCTAACCCCGTTATCCCTTTAACCCCAATTTTGAAAAACTATTAAATAAATCTCAAAAATGGCGAGAAGGCCAAAACCAAGCCCAAACCACCTTCTCTAAGGTTGTGACTTATCCACAACCCACTCCTACACAATCTCTGACACCTCAATGCCACATTGGCACTCTCAAATTAAATGAAAACGCGGCAAGTATTATAGGAAAGTCAAAAGTATTGAAAATGAGTTTTAATGGTGATTGAAGCTTTCCTAAAGAAATTTTGGAAGGGATTGAAGATGGTTAGCTGTTTCTTACCTCGCGGATTGCACAAGACTCCCCTATAAATAGGGGAGGATTTCAAGAATGAAAAACATATCTTACAACTTTTCTTTCCAGCATTTTTCTTTACTATTTATTGTTAAATTCCTTGTCTTTAAGCTTTGTTATAAGCATTTTTATATTTCCAAGCATTGTACTCTTAAAGTTTATTCAATAAAAATCAAGTTCTGTTCTTTATTTTATTGTTCCATGGTTATAAAGCTTTTGGATGATAAGCCAATAAGGGATGGGCTTATGGGTGCTTACTAGCTTATAAAAATAAGCTAGAGCTTGTTGATTAGCTCCTAAGAGAAATTTATTCCTTGTTTGTGCAAATGATCAAAGTAAGACCTCAGTTTTAAGTTTTGCTTATTTTCTGCTTATTATAGTGCTTATTTACTGCTTATTTAGTCCTTATGTTGCTTATTTGATTTAGTTTTATGCTTCTTATAATCTGTTTTTAAGAATTCCTAAGTTTTCATAAAGCTGTCCAAAAAAAAGCCAAGAACAGCTTATTGTGTTTGCTTATTATTGAGTACTTATTAGTGGTTGAATTTTGCTTATTAATAATTAGTATAGTTAGTTAAACATCTGTTTTCAAGAAATTTTTGCTTAAAAATTCTTATTCAAGTTTAAAATGGTGAATCTAAGTTTTAAAGGGGTGTTTGGCACAAGCAGTACTAACCTATGTTAGTACTGCTAGTTAGCCTTTTGACCTTTAAACCACTTTTGATTAGCTTAAACTAGGTTTTTAAGTCCGTTTATTTAAGTTTTTAAAGTCTAATTCCCAGTTTTAAGGTTTATCTTATAAGTTCTTATAATCTGTGGTTTTGTAGCTTTTGTTATTAGCTTATATTCTAAGCTCCTTATAAACTGTATTTTAGTAGTAGTTTTTGCTTGTGTTTGATCTATATTTGCATCAGATTAGAGCTCATAAGTTTGCAATTGTCATTTGAAACTTTAAGCTCCAATCTGTCATATTTAAGGTTTTAAAATTTAAAAGTTTAAACACTACTTTTCAAGGTCAGATTTAGATTAGTTGTAGGATGTTTTAGGTTCTGAATTTATGAGCATACGTTTATTGGTTGACAATCTCAATCTGTTTTAGCTTATTTCATAGTTTGGAGCTTATTTACTAGCTTAAAAGTAGGGCTGCAATTAGCCTTTTAATCCTTTCAAAATCTAAAAAAACAAAAAACAGTTAAGCTGCCATTTTCATTAGCTTTTTCTAGCTTATTTAGTTAATCAAAATGCAAATTTCTTGCTTATTTGAGTAGTCTGGTTGTTAAACTTCATCTGTTTTGAGCTTTTACCCATTAGCTTATTGCTTTTGTCCCAAAAATCTGTTAAGTAAATAAAACCTTTTAAGTCATTATGTGGCTTTAAGAAGCTCTTTTCTAGCTTATTGTGGTTTGTAGAAAAAGTGGTTTTACAAAAAATGCTTATTTAGGCTTATTTACTCAGTGTTTCATTATTGTTGCTTTAGAATTATCTAAAGGAGCAAACTTTTTGCAAGCTGAAGGTTAAGATCTATTCGGTAAAACGGTCCAACATAACCGACCAACACCTTAACCATCTGCGCCCTTGGGTCTTTTCTGTTAGACCTTGGGTGCAGTTGGTATTTAAAGGGTTTTAGCCTAGAAAGCTTATAAGCTTATTTGCTTAATAACAACTTATTTATAAGCTGTTTCTCTAAACTCTTATTTTTCTTGCATTCTTCATAGCTTAAAGTATTTTCTGTAATTTTTCTAGAATTTTAATAATTAGTTTACTATTTTTAATATTTTATTTAGATTAAATCTATTTTTAATTCATAAAAAATAAAATAAAAGTCAAAAAAATATAATTCTTTTTTCTAAAATTATTTTTAATCATTTAGGTCTTTTAAAAAATAAATTTGCATTTCTAGGGTTAAAATTTGATGTTTTAGGTTTTTAGGTCGCGTATTTATAATCCCGTTAACGTTTTATTGCTTATTTCGTAATTGCTTTAATTATTGCTTGCCTTTGCTTGTTTTTGCATGGTAGAATTAGAAAACCAAATCAAAAATCTTGAACTATTCAAAATCCCGATCACAAACTTCAACAAAAAGTGCAATTCACGCATCGTCGGAAAATAAACGACCCGGGAAACGACTAGAAAGGGTTACTTTCGAAGTCGATACTTCCGGAATTATATTTTATTTGTGAGTTGGTTTAATGCTTTTGATTAGAAGTGATTTGCCGATTTACCTATATATATATATATATATACTATTGACTAGATTAATTTTTGGCGCTGCTATCGGGGAGGCTGTGTTACGAATTTCAAGTTATCGTTTGAAGATTGTTTTTTAAAGATCCTTCCTCAGAAGTTATTCTTGTTTTTGTGAATATTTTCGTATAAAAAAATATTATAAAGTAATAAAAAAATCCAAAAAAATAAAAAAAACAACAAAAGAAACCGTGATGTCAATTGTTAAATCGGCTCACCTTTAGTTTAACAAACTATAAGAGAGGTATAAGGAGGGTTGATCCAACGAACTTCGACCCGAAAGGAGAAGGTTTTTAAAATGCTTCGCGTTTACCCGCTCCTCCGCTTCTTTGTGCGTTTTTCTAGAGAGCTACCGTGCACCTTTGACTATCGGTCCCAAAAATATTTTTCTTTTATATATTTTACTTTCATAAAAATCTAAAAATATTCTTCTTTATC
>BQNB010115687.1:0-21512 GCA_026074375.1 Tanacetum coccineum
GGCGAGTTACACAGGTTGGAGGCGAGTTGCTTATTATATTAAACAAAAAGAAACGTCATAATGCCCAAAATTCAAAGAACACCGACGGTTTGAATAATTCAAAAGACGGCGAGTTACCAAAGGTCAAGGCAGTTTGCTAAAGTAATTTTGGCAGCGGTTTGAATAAAAAATTCAAGGCGGTGAGTTAGTCTATTTACACGGTGGTTTGCGTATTTAATTAGGCAGCGAGTTGGTTCAGTTCAGGCGGCGGTTTGCTCATTTGTAGCGGCGGTTTTAGCGACACTTTTAGATCCTTAATTTTTTGGCAGAAAAATTAAGTAATTTGTAATCTTTTGAAAAAAAAAGAGTATCCAGACGACACCCCTTTTAGCGACACTTTTTGGCGGAAAAATTAAGTAATTTGTAATCTTTTTTCTATAGCCTTTTTAACTTATTTTTACATCAAATTCAAATTTTGGTAATAGGGTAAAAAAAATTTCGGTCGACACCTTTTTAGCGACACTTTTTGGCGGGAAAAATTAAGTAAAATATAATTTTTTCTTTAGCCTTTTTAGCTTATTTTTACACCAAATTTAGATTTTGGTAATAGGGTAAAATTTATTTTTTTCATAATCCAACTGCGCCAAATTTCAAACAAATCAACAAACCAAATACCACAACCAAGTACTTCAAAGATAATCAAACCACAACAAACAAACCTAAATCACAAACAATTATTCATTCACGGTTTTCTATTGATTTTGTAAAATCCCGTTAATCTTTTATCGGTTTTAATCATAGACTTGTAAAATCCCGTGAACGTTAATTGCATTCATAACCAATACATCAAGATGTCTAATATGTCAGAAGATATTTGGTATGCCGGTTCCGATACACGCCCACCAATGCTTGACAGAACAGACTTTGAATCTTGGCAACAACGCATTCGTCTGTATTGTCTGGGAAAAGATAATGGAGAGAACATTATGAAATCGATTACTGAAGGTCCATTTCAAATGGGAACGTTCATACAAACTCCTGCTGAAGATGCTGAAGAAACTGAGGGTGCACTTCAACTAGGTCCAGAACGTGCTAGAGTCTTTACAGACCTTTCTGCTGAAGAAAAGGAAAGGTATAAAGCTGACATTCGTGCTACGAATATCTTACTTCAAGGTATACCAAAAGACATCTACACACTCATCAACCATTACACTGACGCCAAAGACATTTGGGACAATGTGAAGATGATTCTGGAAGGTTCTGAGTTAACAAAGGATGACAGGGAATCACAATTATACGATGAATTTGAACGCTTCTGTCAAATCAAAGGAGAGACCATTCATGTTTACTATGTTAGGTTTTCGAAGCTCATTAACGACATGAGAAACATCAAGATGACCATGTCCAGAATGCAGCTTAACTCTAAGTTTGTGAACAACATGTTACCTGAATGGAGTAGATTCATTACTGAAGTCAAACTAAACAGAGGTTTGAAAGAGTCTAACTTTGATCAGTTGTATGCCTACTTGAAGCAACATGAGGTACATGCAAATGAGAACAGAATGATGATGGAAAGGTTCATTCAACCTACTGATGACCCCTTGGCACTAGTGTCTAATGCATCAAATCAGAAGTATCCAACACAATCATCTGAGTCTCCACAATCCTCAAATCAACCATCAATTGTTGATAACTGTCAAATGGACACAGGAAGCACTTCAACGGATAACTTGATTGAAAGCCTAACCAACACACTTGCCCTCCTCAATCAATCATTCAAAGCACATCTTCCTCAAACGAACAATCAACTCCGAACTTCCTCAAACGCAAGGAACAATGCTACAGTTCAAGACGACAGAGTTGTTGTTCAGGATGTTCGAGGTAGATACAATGCGAATAATCAAGGAAGACCATTTCAGAGGAACAATGCAAGAGGAAATGTTGTAGCTGGGAATGCTGGAGGTCAGAACAGAGATGGCAATGTGAATCCTGGTCAAGCTAAACCCATTATGTGCTACAACTGCAAAGGAATCGGGCACATAGCACGAGAATGTCCACAACCAAAGCGTCCTCAGGATTCAGACTACTTCAAAGACAAGATGCTGCTTATGAATGCTCATGAGAATGGTGCTGTACTGGATGAAGAGCAGTTGTTGTTTCTTGCAGGAGAACAGGTCACCAATTTTGATGACGATGTGGATGATTTGGCACTCAATGTGGACCATGTCTTTGAAGCTGATCAATGCGATGCATTCGACTCTGATGTTGATGAGGTTCCCACCATACAGACCATGTTTGTGGTAAATCTTTCATCTGAAGATCCAATCTACGATGAAGCTGGGCCATCATATGACTCAAATACTCTGTTTGAGGTACAAGATCATGATACCTTTGTAGATCATATGGATGAGTATCATGAAGTACATGAGATGCAAAGCGATGTACAACATAACTACGTTGTTGACTCTGATACTGACTATACGAGTAATAGTAATATTATTCCGTATGATCAATATGTGGAAGACAACGAATAACATGTTGTACAAAGTAATGTATCTTCTGTACGAAATGATGCATTGATGTCAATTCTCGATGAAATGCATGTACAGGGTGTACAAAGTAGGTCAGCAAATAAGCAGGTTAAAGTAGTTAATGATACATTGACTTCTGAACTTGCGAGATATAAGGAACTGGTCGGGGTATATGAACAACGGGCTAAGTTTGAATTAACTTATAGAGAACAAAAGATTGATGAACAAATGAGAATAATTATCTCTGACCGATATCGAAAAGAAACTTCTTTAAAATCGGAACTTCATTCTGCACAATTGCAACTTCGTTCTACTCTTAACCATCATAAGATAGTGAGGGAAGAAGCGATCATTTTGAAAAAGGATTTTAAACAAAAAGAATAAAAATTCCTTGAAGAGTGTTGATCCCACGCCTTGATCGATTCTTTATGATATAAAGAGTTTGTTACCTTGGAAGTATCCAAAATAACAAAGATTGAGACTTTGTATGTATACCAAAGTGTATGCGGAATCTACACTTTGATACTCTAGAGAAGTTTATTAATGGAACAGTAATGACCACAAACAAACACTAAACACAAAACTCACTGCTTCAATACTATTAAATAATACGAGTACTCTTGAAGTACTGGGGTTACAAACCTTGAAGCTATTACAAATTTTCTCTAAATCTCAAGATATGCTGAGATAACTAGGAAAAGAATGATGGAGAAAATGAAAAAGCCCTCTACGTGTAAATCACAAACACACATAGGATTCCCCCCACCCCACACACAATACTCGAAAATATAGCATACACACCTTCTTACGCAAGACATTTACGCCATAATACAAATCACACACCCTAACATATTCTTACTATGGTATCCATAAAAGAAGAAACACTTACAATGAAAAAAATGCTAATAACAACTCCAGTTCCAATCCACACACATATCAGCATTGACATGTAGTATCCACCCAATCACACACATGTCAAGAGCTTCATCCCCACGAGTTCCATATACCAACCTAAAAAAGTCAAGTCCGAAGAATAAACACTTTAAGTAAACCCATAACATTTACGGAATTTTGACAAAACTTGTAAAAAGAGAAATCACCCCAACAGTGTTACAGAAGGGAAAGAGGTTTTGAGCAAACCCAAAAAGATTACCTCACTGCGAAGTTATTCCATTTTTCAAACTCTTAAAGAACACTTTGCAGGAGTATCAAACGGCCCTCTTTAAAAAAGTTAAAGTAATAGAAAGAAATTTTTGATCAATGAATGACGAAAGTGAGCCAGAATACTATAAGACCAGCATGTGCCTGAAATTTTAAAGAAAAACTTCTTATTGAAAAATGAAATCTGATTGCTAATTGTATTGTGTCGAATCAACGTTTGTAATGTGGAAAAAATCACTTTGTCTAGACTTAAGCTGAGTAAGTCCAATTCATAATGATCAAAACAATTTCAAAACTTGAAAGGTGAAATACCTAAATTTGGCAATTAAAAGTACAACACTTCAAGAAAGTTTTGATAATAACAAATCACTAAACAACACAGGAAGCTCCTAATTATAACTCATCATTAAGAACAAGAATTCTCGAACATAAAGATTCAAGAAAAAAGACAACGTATTAGAGACTTGAAAGTTCTAGTCTCTAATGTGAATGACAGAAGTTGTGAACCTAATAATGCTACAAACGATGTCATGATCTCTTGAGCAAAATGAACCATTTTAGAGCAGAAATAAAAAGGTGAACAGCAGTACAAGGAATTGTTTGAGTCCTATTAAGATTACCGTGTCTAACACTAAAGAACATACATCTGTCCTTGTTTTAACACAGATGAGGATCTAAAGGCTCAAAAAGTAATGCAATTTGAAAGTTTTTCCACTTAGAAGTTCTGTCAAAACAAAAGTTCTTCACGCCTTCATGTATGCCATAGATGTTAAAACCCATCCGCATCCCCTTAAGAACAATAGGAGTGCTCTTTAACCTTATATCAAACCATCTTAGAGAGCGGTAAGAAACAGTTAGGGAATTGTAGAGGAACTAAAGTAGTTAAACCACTGGACAATGCACTTAAACTATGGCTTGTCATACACTAACTATCTCAATGAATTGCTGAGAATATGTTGATTTGGCACTTCCCAAAAGTTTCATGAAAGGAGATAACAAGGTCCCTCTACCCCAGTAACTAGGAAAAATCAATAACTTTGTAATGATAAACCAGGAACTTCATCTATAACACACGCAAGAAACACGAATGCACCAGCAAATTCAACATACTAATGTCCCCACAATGATTCATGTCTACATGAGTAACACTTCTACTGAAGCAAGCTGATCAAGCCAAGAAAGCAATAGCAAATAAAAAATTAGATCCTTCTGCCTGGCTAAGTAAACAGATAAGAAAAGTATAAGACCACCCCTAGGACAAATAATGTCAGTATGCACAAAAAGTGAATCGGGTTGATTCAACACATTAGCTCTAAAGTCGTGTTGTAAATTAAAATCCGAATTTCTAAATCTGTGTGCAAAACATGTAACAAATGTTTAAACTCTGCAAGTCATGAAATAGTGTGTTGTTAATATCTTGAATTCTTTAAAGGCAAACCAAACTACCCTACATGTTAAAATGGTCGTTATAAAGTGTAAGACAGATACTGGAAACCCAAAGGCAAACTGTCTGAAACAGTTTGAACAAGACCAAGCAGTTTGGAAACGCAACGGGCAAACTTAGTTTGCTATGTTGGTTATCGAAATGGAGATCCACAGGAAGCAATGTCACCTTAATAAAACTTAATCGTGGTTATCAATGGAAGACCACACAGGAAAGAAATTTCCCGTATGTGAACTATTTGTGCCCTTCACTAAGCTTTCTGTGCAAAATTCAATCATAACTGCAAACCACTCAGGGACCCCAACAAAAATTGGGGAACTGAAATTCCAAACTCTCCACACTCGACTGTTTTCAAATGCAGGTCGTACAGGTCAATCCTTTGGGTACTGGACTCAGCTGTTCAAACATATGACGGGGGAATCGTTTAAAGCCAAGAACTTTGGTGGAAAAGTTCATCAGGTCAGTCCGATTCCGAATGATCACTTTCGGAGCATCATGGTTTAGGGAGATTATGTTATTGTGACAGTGTGATCCCATATATACTACATGTAATACTTTAAACATGGCTATTCTCGTAAGGGCAATATTATATGTCTAAACTGAAGTGCATTCAGAAAGCATTCTTGCTTTGTTCGTGATATTAATTGTGTTGACTAATACTTAAAGGTAGTCATAGCGCACCAATTGTACACGATATCGATTGATGAATATGGATGAAGTCTTCTCCAATATGCTAGTTGATAAAAAGCTTCCAATGGAAGTCCAAATCATGGTTGTGGCATCGTCCTTTAAACCATTTAAAACTTTGGCACAATCAATGATCTTGCTCGAAAAGATCTGGTTAGAGGTCTACTAAGATTGAAGTTTGAAAAAGATAATCTATGCTCAGCCTGTCAACTTGGAAAAAACAAGAAGTTCTCCCACAAACCAAAATCTAAAAACACAAATATGTAAGTATCTTCATACCCTTCACAAGATCTTTTTTGTGTCCAATAATAGTCAGAAGTATTATGGGAAGAAATACATTTTAGTCCATCGTGGAGACTATTCAAGATCACAGGGCAAAATATTTAGATCAAAGGAAGAAACTACAAGATTGTCATCACCTTTCATAAGCAAAATCATGGTTGTTCCCTCAACAAAACAGTCAGATACATCCAAACCAGATAATTTGACACGGAAATCGTCAACCAAGTTTATTCTAAATACAATGAAGGTGTTGGGCCATATTTCTCAAAAGTCTGTTCCTAGAACTCCTCAAACAAAACGGCCTTGTCGAAAGACGAAATCGTACACTTTGTGGAAGCAGCACGACAATGCTGATATTACTCAAAAGTCACCGATGTTTCTATGGGCATGAAGCTGTAGCTACTGCTGATACACCCAGAACCGATCCCATAATTCATACCGTCACAACAAAACCCTTATGGAGCTTGTACATATAAGAAGCCTGAGTCTTCATTTCTCCTGAGTATTTGGTGCTCTGTGCTATCCTACAAATGATACAGAAGATACTAGGAAAATTTCAAGCTAAAGCTGACCATTGGGATTTTCAATGGAGTATGCTCCTAGCAGGAAGGGCCAATAGAATCACAACCAAGAGATCACGTCGGATTAATGGAAACAATTCACGTCACATTTTCGATGAGAATTGCATCAGACAATTGGTTCTATGTACCAAGAAGATATAGGACCCGAGCCTATCAAGATGACCCCTTGGGAACAACTCATTCAAGGCTCGCCATCATCGCGCTGTTACCCTGTCAAACTACCTCAACATCCACACCAACAGATTAATAGACTCTGGAGATTCTCACATTCACCTAACCGATGTTTCAGAATGAATCAACTTGATCAATCTATAGATAGTGAACCAGTCCACTACGGCTACGTAGTTAACGCTCCCAATTTGTTTCAACTAAATACATCTGTTTCTACAACATTGCTCAAGATGCACCATCATCCACAGCATTCATTGTCATCCTCCAAGTGCATCCTCCAGTCTTTCCTCAAGGTGTTGCAGGCTAAGACCAACTATCCGAAGACCCTTCAATTACTCAAGCTGGACCTTCAACCATAGTTAACCCGTGTATGCATGAGAACCTAGTTCTGCACATTCAACTCAGGGATTTAGTTTAGCTGAACCCCACCAAGTTACTCAACACCATATCATCTTAGAAGATAGACCAAGATCACCCTCTTAGATAACATCGAGTTGGCAATCCCACTCAACCTATATCTTACCAGAAAACATTAGCATCCGATGCTTTGTTTTGCTGTTTGCCATACTGAACTTCCAAAGTCGAACCAAGAACCTTCAAAATGGCCGTAGATAAAAGACTTCTGGATTCAAGCCATGCAAGATGAAATTCACGAATTTGGAATCGACATGAAAGTATGGAATTAGTACAAGAGTCGCCCAATCTATGTTATCGTTATCAGCTCTCAAGTGATCTAACAAAGTGAATAGCTTGATGCATATGGTGATGTACTGAAAAATTAAAGCACCGGTTATCGCAAGGGATTTCGTCAGTAGGAATGTATTTGATTTTTGAAGAATCGTTTCTCTAGTTGCAACTAGATAGAAGGCCATTAGTAATATTTCCATTGCCAATGCTGCAACAAGAATAGATCATCTACCAGATGGATGGTCAAAACTGCTTTTCTTAATGTGAACTTCAAGAAGAAGTCTTTGTCATTCAGACCTAACGGTAATGAGAGACCAGATAATCTACTCACGTTTTATCGAGTCAGAAGAAGGCTCTTATGGGGCTAAAGTGCAGCACCAAGGGCGTGGTATTGACACACTATCAAAGTTCCTTTTGCCAACGAATTCTTCAAGGGTGTCGTGGATCCAACATATCACACGCAAAATCAAGCAAACATATTCTACATTGTTCAAATAAACGTAATGACATCAATATTTGCCTCACAGATCCATAAAATGCGTGTCACATATTTTCAAAGAAATGAGCTCCAAATTCAGGATGTAAAGATAGGACAAATGTCGTTTTTCTTAGGACATACAAGATTTCTCAAATGTCCTAGAGCATCTTTATAAAAGCAAGCAAAAGTATGCTCTCAGAAACCATAAAGAAATATGGAATGGATCTCTCTGACCCTGTCGATACACCAATGGTGGATTCGATTGAAACTGGACTGAGATCTCAATAGGGGATTCCAGTTGACCATTACTCGATTTAGAGGAATGGTTGTGATCCCTAAATCCCTTATACCAGTAGACCAGACCTTGAATTCGCTATGTGCATGTGTGCTAGATAACAATGCAAAGCCTACCAAAACAGCACATTGAAGCAATCAAAAACTTTTTGGTACTAAAAGGAGACTATTAAACACTGGGTCTTCTTCAGGTATCGCGAAAGGACAAGGCTATGTCACTACATCTTATACAACACATGCGGATACATGTTGCACGATGTCTCTACAGATATCAGTGAAGACAGTAATCGACCGGAAGTGCTACGATTTCATTGGAGATAGAATTGGTTTAAGCTGTCATCAAAGAAACAAAGAAGCACACCATCTCCCAACAGAGGCGGATTACATTGCAATGCTGGATAGCTTGGCTCAAATCTTTAGATGAGATCGTCAGCTAAAAGGACTTCTACGGCTTTCAGTTCAATAAGATTCTTTGAACAGAGATAACAAAAGTGCCATTCTTTAAGAAGCTGCAAACAATGTCCATAGCACTCACGATCCTAGGGAGCACTATCGACATACGACACCATTTTCATTCGAGAGCAAGTGGAAAAATGGAGTGGTTTGAACTTTAACCATCGTGGAAACAAACTAACAACAGGGCCAAAAATATAAAAAGATATCCGCACAAAAGCTTTACAAGAGAGTGTTTCAATTTCTACTCTCCCACGACTTGGGATGAAGGTTTAACCCCTGAAACCCTCAACGCCTCCAAGAAGGAGAGGATGAGTACATGATGTGTCCACATTGTATCCTTTGTACATAATAAATAAAAATAACGTGGTAAATATTTTGAAGTCATTTGGATAAAAATTACAAAATGTTTGCTATTACTTCAAATTTGCAACCCGGTTCTCATTTGGAAGAAAAGATGTCGTCTTAAAGACAACTATTCCTAACAACGGTAATTAATTTTACTTCGGCATGGATTACTTTAATCCATGCAATCTGGGATAATGTATCGATTTCAAGTGCCATTTTTCCGGGGGGGGGGGGGGAGGGGGGAGGGGGGTGGGGGGGAGGGGGGGGGGGGGGCGGGGGGGGGGGGGGGGGGTGGGGGGGGGGGGGGGGGGGGGGGGGGGGTAAGAGGAGGTCTTCCTGTTTTGATAACGTTAATATATAAATACAATTGTGTTTTTTCGGTTTAATAAATCAGATTAAAAAACTTAACAAAAAGTTTAATAAATTAAAATACACAATATAACAACAGAATGAATTCTAGATATTATGACTTGGGCCTAGCCACGCCGTCCTCAGTGTTCTACCCCACCCGTTGTAATTAACCCGGCTAGTTTAGAATAAATCTCCACGACTGACTATCCGTGCTTACAAACACCGATTATGCCAAAACGTCCAACAGGATGGCGACAACATGCAGGCTATAATGTCTTAAAGAAAGAAAAGACACCTGGGGTAATGACGGGGGGGGGGGGGGGGGGGGGGTCTCAGTCGGATATGACAGAGTTATCAGGGAGAATTAGTGATTAATCCATCAAAACCTATACATCTATCCCTGAAATTAAAGAGTCATACGCGGTGGTTCCAAGGGCTATGTGGTACCGACACCTGCATCACCGGGTCCCCCCCACAACCGCATCACGTCGTACAGCAATCAGTCTGAGATATACGCCGGGGATTCAAGCGAAACCAGAGACTACTTGAGTACAAACAATCACCACTTACCACCACCACAACCTCCACTACAAAAACCTACATGGTCATCAGAGAATATAGGGATAAAGGTTAAGAGTCATAAATCTCGAATGCAATCATTCAGTTGAAAAACACAGAGATATATGCAACCCAACTAATCAAGAGAATTGAAAGAATAAGGATCATATCATGCGGAATGCCACATACATCGCTTGTACAATAGAAGTAGTATGGAAATTGAGTGTGTAAGTGTCGAGGGAGATAGAATCATTCATGAGTTGTATTCTCATAAAACTTAAAAAAATCAGGTAATTGAGTTAAACGAATAACAAATCATTCAAAATTACATCAATATATGACGGGCCTAACACATGTAACCCTGCAACGATTGTAGAGGGAGGAGCATAAAATATAGTTCCAACACAGTAGTAACTAAATATGAAACATACATCTAAGGTTCTCAAGGTGTAATCTCCACCGCCCAAGTTCTAATCCTGTTTCAGAATACCGAATGCCCTGATTGAGGTGATGGAGCATTTACTGAAATGCAAAAACAATCGGTACTAAACATAATTGGATAGTATGAATCATAAGTGGTACCTATGCGACATTGCACAGTTTATTCAACAGTGATATTTATGGCACGGTGCAACTGTAACACAAAGACAGACCATGTATCATTACTTTTATCGAAGTTATAAGAATGTAAGGATAGGTACTCGTTCCTATGATCATTACCATAACCGAAGGAACTACCCAAAGGATCAATCACCCTACACATACAGCTACAGAAGACCTATACTGCAGTATCAAATAAAAGGAGTTAAAAGAGTGAGACACGGGAAATAGCCGACTGAGATGGTGCTAGTACTGGAATATACCCACCAAGTGCTAGTCATGAGAGCCTCGGTAAGCACTGAAGGGTTAGGAAATGAAAAAGATTTGTACGATAAAAGGTGTGTAAAGAAATAAGCCCCCATACACTTAAGGCAGAAACCTGGAGTCAAAACATATGCTGTCATGAATCACAATTTGATTGCCTGACATTTGAAGACGACATCCATGGACCTCAGTTATGCAGATGCACAATAAACGCCTTCCCAGCCATCAGTTTCTCTTGAAAGAACTTTTTCCTTTGTCACGGAGACTAAACATGCAATCTACTGTCTCACCTGCACTTGTAGAAAACCGCACTAAACGTCAGTACTTGAAACAAAATATGCGTGCACACGTCAAACTCAGCACTCCGATCAACTAATACACAAGCGCACAACTTTTGAGTCTAGGAGCCAGAGACATCAATTAATCTCGTTATTACACATTTCCTATTTATCTTGACTTATTCACACACTGAGGAAACAAGGTTATCTAAAGAGTCCTATGCGATTATCCTTGTGAAAATTGGCCAAAACATCGAGTGAATACGAAGGTAATTCACTATGAAAGTGTTGGGTAGAATGTGAAAACCTGCTAGATGCCTACTATCAAACAAGGCTCTAGTGTAGGTGACTTGTGCGATTCACAATGAATCAAAAACTTGTTCAACTGGAAAGAAACGTGGTTGCCGATTTCTACTTGAAACAACACTTGTTCACAGGCATAAGAAATGACGAGGTAGTAAATTCACACCAAATTTGTAACAACAATCAAAACAATCGGAAAGTTACAAAATATTTCATAAATTAACTACTTAGACTGTTTTTTCAAATCAATTTTCTCTTTATATGCTAACGTTTCATTGAGCAGGATCTTTAAATATGAGATTGGAGATGGAGATACCCATGTTTCCAGGTAATGTCAATTAATAACCGAATACTCTGCTCACAGACACGTACCACAACACTTGTTAATACGATACACATGGAAAGATCACATAAAAGTGTCAAAGCTTCCGCAAGACTCTGATAGTCGTATTCTGTTCTTCACAAGTGCACAAGATGGCAATAAATTACTAGATGATGATATATTAAGTTTGTCTGTATGAATTCAAGAAAGCTCATTGAACAAAATCAAAACAAGTTAAAGTGGGAACAAGCTCAATTTTTTATCTAAAATCACTACAACAAAGTACTAGATGTAAACATGAAGGAATCAAAAGACTGCAAGCCTATAAGAGCTTAATTCTAGTTTTTTTCAAGGGTGACCACCTTATGGGAGAGAATGTTAGAAATTAGAAAAAGACTCGTTTGTAATCCCTTGTATTTTTTAACTGTATTCTATAAGCTCGTAATTTAATAGTCTACGCGAATAGTTATAATTACTCACCGCGCGTGGTATACTCAGAACATGGGTTAACTAATAATTACCCGAATATTATAAGAGAATATAAAAGCCTCTCCAACTTTGGAAAGGCTAAGCTAGTCATTTTCACTTTTTCTTATTATACAGCAATTTTTCTCTCACTAGAAAATAAATCTCCCATCACACAGTGGTTGTCTTCTCTCTCTAACACTAGCCAATCACAAGAATCATCACCGTTGTGTATGAATTAAACGATCGCAACAGATTGTTATCATTCATTTCAAATCAATTTTTACAAAGGCAGGTCCTAAACTCCAAGAAACATAAAATTGTGAATGATAACAATGTTTTAGCCATCTCATGTCCGTGCCACCCATGCTTATAATTAGCTCAATTACCTTAGATAAACAAGCAAAAAATGGTCAACACAAAGGTTGAGTGAAATTCATAGTTTGAAATAGTAATGAGTTGAATAACAGTTATATACACAAAGACAAGTTAAAACTACAGTAATTGCAGGAAATCTATCATGTGGGAACATTATTTATTGCAATCTTAGAGCTTCATGACATGTGGCGTCTTCTACATTAACAGGGAAACACCATAGTGATATAGTTAGGGGAACCGTATTCCCCGTTTGAAAAAGATAACTACCTGCCAATATACGATTAGGACAGATATGTAGTGCTAGCTACTCCCAAGCAAGGGTCTATACAAACGGGAGCCGTCACCCCAATAAAATCGATTCACAATAAATCGCATATCACATCTGCAATGCAATTAAATTTAAATGATTCAAGATAATGTACATAATGGCACTGGAAGCTACTTAGGCAATAAATTATCCTAGATAACATACATTTAGAAAACACATGCCATCAAGTTTATATCAGGTATCAAAGTTTATAACGTATTCAAAAGATTGAAATATGGGGTTATAAATTCATTAAAGCCTTTAAAAAGTAATCACATGTTATATAATATAAACGAGTTATGTTAACAGCGTGTTTTTAGACAAGCATGTAACCCCCTCGCCGTGGATTATGAAAACATACAAAAGATTAAACTGAGGCAATGAACTCACCTGAGAGGTAGATAAAAAAACTTAAATATTCAGACACGAATAAAGCTCACGAACCTACAATCACAATCTTAACAGGAAGGTGATATAGCAAAATGATAGTAAACAGCCAACTAGCATGCAACCTGAGTAAATAGGGTTGATAACTATCTTAAACAAGAATTGTTAACTCTAGAACTTTTAGTATAAAGGAGGTTATGAGTTTTATAAGATTTACAAAACAAGTCATATCTTAAGCTTCTAAAATGTAACTTCACTTGTACGTTCATTCGGATACAGCCAATCATAATTCATGAAGTCATTCAGTAATACGTTAGATGTATCTAGGGCACTTTAAATCGTAAACCCAACAACTCATCAGAACTTAAAACCAAATTGAGAACTCCTAGATATGAAGCACCGCTAGTATATGATGATAATGATATAATCGGTTTAAGCAGTTTATACATATCTGGAAATGTAAAGCCACGAGAAGCCCTTTAATTCTTACAAAGTTTATGTCCTATGTAGGTTTATAAACATGATTTACAATGACTTATTTACAGAAAATGTGATTACATTTTAGAATCCCTTGAGTATGAAAAGTGTGCAAAAGTACGTACCCTTGGGAATTTGGCACTTTTACGAGGAGTTTGAGATCTTTCAATAGTAAAAGATATACCAAGTAAACCTTGTACTTTGGAAAGTGACATAATAGACCCTTAATTATAACTTTGTGATAAAATGACTTTCATCCCCTTTTAGTTAACATTTTTAGTAAAGTTACGATGATAGTTTTCCCGCCTTAGTCAGTGAGATAGATTAATTGACAAAACCATGTCACGTAAAATAGAGCCGATGCAAGTCATTATTATAAACATTCAATAGACATTTTATAAGTTTATAATAACTCTAAAATATGAAAATTAACGACAACGAAAGTTTAGAATAACGATTCGTTAAGCTAGGAAGCAAAACGGGTCAAATTAAGGGTTCGAAAACGTAAACGTGCGGTTTTAAGATCCAATTTCTTCATTAATCAATAAAGTGGTTTATTTTAAACATTAGTAAGACATTGCTAGGATAGATTATAACCATATTTAATAAATAAACATTTAGATTTAAGAAAAAACATATAATTAGGGTTTCCTGGGTTTACTTTTTTGGATCAAAATGGAAAATGAGCTCGAATTGAGAGTTATGTAAACTTTAACAAGAGTATATATTAGGATCATTTTAGTATGTTATGCAATACCATACTGAATTCACTTTCAAGATAATTCTCTTTTACTACTTGAGTAGTATGTATGCTTGCATAAAATGTTTTCTTTTCTTTTATAACTTAATACACATAGCATTGATGACATCAAATAGCGTCTATTTTATAGCATCATTTGATCTTCTTATATGATCCTAGGATCATATGGAGCAGAGAATGTTTGCTCAATTGGGTTATAGAAAGAAGAAGTGGGGGATGAGTTAGAATGAAGTATATGTGCTCCTATTTATAGTGTTAGCAACACTTAGAGGCCAAGAAACTTTGATAACCAGGTTAGGACACATGGGGGGTGATGTGGAGAGGCTAGGGGATGAGTAAGGAAGGCTAGAATGCAAGGTGGAGGTGGTTCTAGACGTTTTAGGGGTGTTTGGTTTGATTTATACATGGCTGTTTTTGGACAGCCAACATCAGTCTCGGTAAAATGGTTGCCATTTACAAACCGTAATTCCGTTGAAGCTCAAACCACCGAGCATTGTTAGATATTTGAGTCCTCTACAACGTTTAGTTTTACATATTTGAGGGTTATTATAGAAATATTTAGAGATAATAGTCATTTACTACAGGTGTGCAGAATCTGCGTACCTTTGCCATTTTGGCTGTAACTAATTCATCCGACGTCGAATCGGGTTGATTCCATCGACAAAATGATCACAAGACATAGGGATACAACCTAGTGTTTTCACTTAATATCCAGATCCTATTGATATTTCTCAGATCCTATGTTTTATAGACTGATCCGATTCTGAACTAGGGCCTAGTTTTAGGTTTTAGGGTTAAAACTAGATTAGGGTTTTCTGGGTTTAATTCTTGAATATTGTTGTTGAAATGATGAAATGATGATAGGATATGATTGTTAATGTTGTAATTTAAGTTATTACAACTTATTTGAGTGTTGGTTTGGGGTTATGATGGATAAAAACCAAGAAACGGGTCATGATTTACTATTTTGCTCGAGTTAGGGTTTCTGACTTTTGAATTAGGGTTTTGAGTGTAAAAATGTGTATGAAAGCTTATGAATAGAATAATTAGGGTTTACACATTGTACATTGAGTGTAGTAGCTTGCACTAGAGTGGTGGTAAAGAAACTGGAATGAAAACAGAGGTAAAACGGCTATTTTAGAGATCATGCTTAATGAATTGTACATTGTGCTTTTAAAGACCTGTACTTTGACTTGGAGGGAGTTTATATTTCAAATGAGATGTTATATTACTTTTACATATGCTTTAGTAGTTTGTGCAATCACTTTAGATGTTAATCTTTCATGAATTTAGGGTTTAGAGGCATACGGTAACGGTTTAAAGCCCGTTTTGATATAACGTTGCGAATGGTACATTATAGGAATAATGTACTCTGTAATAAGGATATTAAGATATTGACTTGACATTTTATGATATTTGCTTGACATATATGAAGACAGGATTGCCATAGATAGGTTGCGTGAGCTCGTCTACTTTAGTTATGTAAGTTACATGACATACTGAGATATTGACAATGCAAGTAATGTAATAAAGTGAAAAATTTCCCCGTATAATTGTGATCATAGTAAAATAGGTTGATGAAAATTCTTGGGTTGTTATAATAGAAGAATTATATACTTAAAGATCCGTTTTATGGAGAAAAAATTGAAGTCTTTTTATGGAGCTTATGCCATATACTTTAATCAACTGGAAAGCATAACATTGTAATATATCTTCCTAAGGCTTTTTATACCTTGGTTACTTTTATTTCATACGTGATCTCAAAGTCATATTAAAAGTGAATCAAAAGATATTATTATTTAGTGCGTTAACAAACCTTATCGGTTAAATGATATTGAGCATGTGAATGCTCTTGTTCACATTCAGAAGCAAGTATAAAAGGTGTTCCACAAACTTCATCTTCTTTACTTGAAAAGTTCACAAGATATTTGTTCAGCGAAAATAGGTTTAGCTGTTGGTTGTCACAACTAAACAATAATGAGATTTTCAGAAAGCTCAAAATAATAATGAATGTAAGCACACCTATGGCTACACGCCTACACTTGATACAAAGCTTGATGAACTCTAAAAATCTCAAAAGACATATCTGCGACACAAGCACAAAACCATATCAGCAACATCCCCCCTCCCTCTCTTAACATCAAAACTAACTATAAGCATAGATAAATTGAAAATAGATAAACCATTGGAACCCTTATAGGGAGTAAGAAAAGAATTTGAGTATAGTACAACCTCAATACGAATGCATACCCCTAATATCACCCGAATAGCCTTGATATCATTGACAATATCTACATCAGAATCGATTATAGGGTATTGGTAATGCCAAGTATAATATCAAGGCTATTTGGACAATGACAAAGAAAATCGATTTTGAGTTCAAGAAATTTAATTGAATAACAAAATAAAACACAATCAAAAATAAAAATATAATATTATACACACTAATGCAGTAGAATTAGTTTTGTTACCATGATAATGGATTCAGAGTGATAAAACATAGCTGCAAAATTGATTGTGAAGTAACAACGTTGGTGGAGAAACAGTGATTGATTTACGAAGGATTGTATTTGGTCGTCTGGAGAAAGGAACAAGGTTCAATTGACAATGGTTATGGCAATTAATTTTTTTTATTTTGGGTAAGAGAGGGAAAATTGATTTGGGTTTTGGGAGGGGCGGGAGAATGATCTAATTTCATTTTGGATAAGCGGGAGGGGTTCAATTTTTATTTAGAAAATAAGATACTCCTACAAGCTTTGCAACACTTTAAAAAAATGTTGCATTAGAAGCATAAATGCAACACTTATTTGAGAATGTTGCCTATTATTTGATCTTTTTCTATAAACCAACGCTTTTAAAAAGTGTTGCTTATAAAATGTTGCATTAGCCTCATTTTATTGTAGTGTCAATTCATTTACTAGACCAAAATCGATATCTAGTTAACACAAGCTTGATTCATATAGAATCTTGCAAGTCACCTACCGCAGTGCTGTTTGATGATGACACTGGAAGGATTTCCGTTCGTCACTATGAAATACTAAAGAGTATAACTCTGAATGCTCTATCAAGATCTCAAGGATAATGTGTAGGACTCTTTGATACCACTAGTTGAATAATGATGAAAAATAAGTGTTTTACATGAAATGTGTCCTAATGAGATTTATATATTTGATCTCTTTCGGCTCTAGACTCGATTTGTGCACTTTAGTTTTAATAATCGGAGGTTAGAGATGACTGCCACATTTTGAGTATCAACAATCTCGTAGTGAGATGTCAATAGATAACGTGTGTATCTTCGTGACAAATGAGAAAAGTATATTTTGAGAGAAACTTGAATGGCTGGGAAAGTTTGTGCATTGCATTACTGGGTACATGATGTCTATATTCAATACCAGAAATCATCTTTGTGATTCTGATAGATTATGTATTGACCCGGTTTCTGCCTAAGTTGTGTGGAGGGCTTCTTTCTTTTCACCCTTTATCCATACATTTCTTTTTCATTATTCAACCCTTTCAATGTTTACCAAGACGTCATTACTATCACCATGTTGTGATTGTTCCGGTGATAACTCATGTCTTAGTCTACATTATTTCCTTTTCTTATTCTTCTTCAAATCATACCTAAGGACTTCTATTCTAACAATTGAATGTCCATGGGTAGATCCCTCTAGTTCTGGTTGGATCATAGGACTAATATCTAACCTTAACCACCTTATGACTTCATCGACGTCGTGAGTTAATTGGTTGTTGGGTATATAGATCAAAACCATAAAACCATTAAAGCAATCAAAGTGTTTGATATAAATCAAGACGTTTTTAACACTTTAAGAGTTTTATCTTTTTGAAATATTCCCCCTACACATGTGCATTGAGATTCAAAATTGTTTCACACATGTGGGTAGAAGTTGTGCACTTAGAGTCTTAAAGATCACATTTTCTCCCCTTATCGAAAATAATAAATCTTTTAGTATTTTAGATACCATTTGATTAAAATTTGAGACATAAAAAGTTTCATGGAGAGAAAAATGATACCACAGATTCGCATGCATTATTGGAATAATAATCTGTTTGCTCCCCTTCAACAATATATGTTTGACACCACTTAATAAATATTTGACACTACAAATATGTTCAAGATGGGAGTTTAGATGCCTTGGTTGTAACACACATAGTAAGAGTACTAGTATTCTAAACCGTTAATCAGTGGACTTTATCTGAAGATAAATGCAAGAGTATGTAAACATACCTAAAATTACTGTATGCACTCGGGTATTTTATAAAAAAGACATTGAAGTTCCAATGTTGAAATCCACTGAATGTTTTGGATACATAAAATTTGACATTTATGAGATGTATCCAACAACATTAAAGGCTTTTGGTTTTAAAAGCTCCCTCCTCAAAAATTGATCCACAAAAATATGACATTTTTAAGAAAATTGATACCATAATTTTGAGGAATTATTTAAGGAAGGGAGTGTTGACCACAAAACTTAAAAGATACCACAAATATTGAAGGATACTATAAGTATTATACCATAAGTATTTGACATTCAAAGAACTTGTAAAACTGTGTTCAATGATTTTAAAAACCATTGAAAGAAGATTTTTCTTCTTTTCTTAGAGTAAGCGTACTTAAGCGTACACTCCCTTGTGACATTTGGATCCGGGTTACAGTCTGAAGTAACTGTAAGCTATTTTCATGAACTTAAAACTTTGGATGTTTTGTATAATAGCTCAAGACCCGAGAAGAATATAACATCCTTAATTTAAAGCAGGATTCGGGACCAATAATGGGGTGTTACTAATAAGTACAATAGTCAATAAATTATAAGGAATGACTCGAAAAGAGACGTTATAAAACATGTTCCATTCCATTAAAAAGTTCAGAGTGCAAGCGTTGTCCCAAGCATAAGACTAACAAGATACAAGTGTTCAACCAAATATAAAAGCATTGTTTCTGAGGAATGGAATTCATTTGTTTTAACAAAAGTCATTCTTAAGCGCAACTTCCTCCTCGTCCCAAGCTCCAAGTCTTTAGCTTCGATTACCTGAGATAAACATGCTAAAAAGTCAACCAAATGTTGAGTGAAATTCATAGGTTTAATAAGCATAAAGATTTAGAACACAAATATTTAATTCATGGTAAACTTGTGGATCAAAGAAGTTTTAATTAATAATGCATTGAGCTCGTGACATCCGACCCCTTTGACGAGAATAATTATATCGCCTCAAACGGATTAGGTATTATTGCTATATACATGTAGTTCTAAGAATAATATATCCGTTGAAAGTGGATGTTCCAAAAGGATACAAACCCCGGATGGGGAGTCACCCCATAGTGCTATTTATTATCCTAGCATCCACCCATCACAAGTAGTTACAGTTCACGATATCTTGGGGACTTTAGCAATAGGTACTCAAGCATTAATCATATATTCGGGTCCAACATACAGGAAAACAATTTGTGTTTAATTTTATAAAAGCAAGCATGTATCTCCCTCGCGGGTTTTTAAGAAACAAGTAAAGTAGTAAAGGCGAGGCTATGAACTCATCGAGTAAAGAAGTAAAAGAAGACCAAACGAGAAATCAACTGGAGGAGAAGGTATCAACGATTCAGCCGTGATCTATAAGACGTAATTCGTCTTAGTATAATAAAGATAGTTGGTACGTAAACATAATTATACGGCTATAAGATATATTTCCAAGATATGAGTGACATTGCATAACGACTAGCTAAAGTATTTTTATCCCTAAATTGATGTACATCCTGATTTTATATCCTATTAAACACCCACTAAGTTTAGCCATCTAATTGTAATTTTAGAAAAGGTTATCTATGCATTTACAATTTTTAGCCAAGACGTAAAAACTAAAATTCTGGAATTGACTCATGTTCATGGACTTGTATCTCCTAATCTATAAATGGTACAAACACATGGACTTCACTCTTGGAAAGAACTTGAAGTATAGTTTTCAAAAATGTAATCCTCATTTACTGGATGTTTCAGAATAATGGTGAAAAGACCATGATTCCCCTGAAGACTCTACCCAGAATTTTCACTGAATTTCTACTCCTTACGGAAAAGACCATAAATCCTAATCTATAATAGCAATGGATGTGAGGCCAAATGTTGGAGCTTACCTAAGATGTCTAGTACTGACCCATGCTTTAAAACTTAAACTTTTAGTTCAAAAACCTGGAGATTAACACGTTTTCTAATCAAAGGTCCAGACTTGACCTATTTTCGTATTTTAACCATAACTTCCTCACCCAGAGGAATTGGTTGACCATTCAACTATCACATGATGCTAAGACCTATATCTATTCAATCATATAATTTAATCACATGCTCCAGGCCAAAAAGATTTGAGAAAACATACGTTTTTGCTACTGATCTAAAACAGTTTCTATGAAATCCATCTAAACCTATTCTAAACTCATCCAAAACACAATCAACTCTCATGCAATGCTACTACACATCTCCCTAACATATCCCATACTTCATAACTTCATAATCAAGATTAAATCCATCATCAAGCAAACCAAGAACATGCATGCATATAAGAGTAAAATCAAACACACATACATTCCAATTAAAACCAAATCAAAAGAGAAAGAAAAAGGCTCACAATGCAAAAGGAATTAGGGTAAATCAAAAATACCAAACCCTTGTGGGATTTGAAGCTTGGCCGAACATAAGGAAGGATAAGAAAACCTCAAAACTTGATTTTTATTTTACCCAAACATGAAAAAACACTTGTCTATTAACCCTTACAATATCCTTGGTCTTCAATCAAATTAAAACCCTAAAATACCAACTCTTGAAAAGTTGAATATTTTATAAAAAAAATGTTGCATGTTGGTTTTTATTAATGGAGAATGATTATGGTTTATTTTCTAAGTGTTTTGGTGTATAATGGAGTGGGTTATGGAGATTTGAAGGTGATGATGGTGGTTTTTCTTGG